>CM046885.1:17797521-17967677 GCA_025688845.1 Cucumis hystrix | reverse complement strand
AACCTGTTAAGAAAAAGAAAAATCAGGGGGATGAATGACAGAGATCCTTATTAAAAATCACACTAAATTGAAAAGTATAAGTTGTTGGGTTAGTCTAATAAGCACAATCATCAGTTAATAGTTGTGGGCTTAGATACAAGACTTGAACTTGTGACCTACCTACCTACCGTCTAAGGGCTCATAATAATATAGATTATCATGTAAATTTAGCCTGAGGACTATGTATTACAATGAAACATATATGTTCGATATAAACTAAACAGTTTGCATACTTATTACAAACCCCTTGTTACAACTTGGAAGCATGGTTGACATTGGTTAACACAATAACATCTCACAACACAATGACTTCTTTCCAACTAGTTCCAACAAAAATTGTCAGTTATATTTCCTAGAGTATCACTATAATTAATACTATCTACAGCCTATATATGAAAATTATCTACTCACGATCTTATTATTTATAGCAGTATCATATATTACATAGAAAAATCCATCCAAACTTAACTAATACTTGAAACCGGACTGTGAACCTCATATTTCCAAAAGGCAAAACATAAGGGGAGAAAATGTGGCATAGGATGCCTTCTCATGTACAAATTACTATTGCCCCACTAAAGCAATTATAACCAGGCACAAATGTATATGTAGGCTATCTTAGCTACTTTGCACCCACCATAGACAATCCCTAGAAAAACAGATGATTCACTTTCACCATCAATTCAGTCACCACAAGCATCCAAACTCTTATATTATGCTGAGTGTTTTCTATTGTTATGTTTTATAACATTAACGTTCAAGCAATTCAGACTCTTAATTTTTATTCCTTAGGTTCCCCTCACCTATACCATTAAATCAGCCTCCAGTTTCTCTAAGTAAGCAGTGTGTTCATTAGAAACCATGAAATTCAATTAGTTTAGATACTATTATTAATCAAAAAGATAATCAAAACCCAAGAAAGAAAATGCTCACCAGATTAAGTATCTTCTTGTGATTCAGAATAAACCAAGATTCATAAACTGTATACTATGCACCTTTTGAAAGCTCATCTTTCCTCACCCAAATCATTTTAACATCCCTCTGTTTACGAGGACCCCGACGATGAAGATTCCGACGATCTCTGAAATTCCGATTGCCTTGACTACTACCTCTGTCAACACCATTATTCCTCCCTCTTTTAATTTCGAAACTCACTGAAATAAGACTTAATTTGTTTTCCATCTCCTTCATCTCATGAGCGTAGCCAGTTTTCTCAGGTCCACGTTGACTCCCAGTCCCCTTCTTTTCGTCGATTTTTCTTGCCCTAACATTTTTCTTCCCGTTCTGCACCCCAGCCTTACATTCCTTCTCCAGGAATTCCTCTTTCAAGTTCTCCTCAGGTGTTGGTGACGTTTTATCCTTCCTTTCATCGATTTTTCTTGCACTAACACTTTTCTTCCCGTTCTGCACCCCAACCTCACATTCCTTCTCCCGGAATTCTTCCCTCAAGTTGTCCTCAGGAGTAGGTATTGGTGACGTTTTATCCTTCTTTTCATCGATTTTTCTTGCCCTAACATTTTTCTTCCCGTTCTGCACCCCAACCTCACATTCCTTCTCCCAGAATTCCTCCTTCAAGTTCTCCTCAGGTGTTGGCGACGTTTTATCCATATTTCCCTTTCGTACCCTACGATTCTTCTTGCGACCCTTCTTTTCCTTCTTCTTATCTCTCTCGATTCGAGGAATAGCCAGCTCAGGCTCGCTTTCATCCACAATCTTCTTGCATGTCTCGTTCACATTCCGCGGATTACGCACCGGTACGGCTCGATAATACCTCCGAACCCTCTCACTCCCATTCCTGCTCCAAGAAGAAGCATTTCTTCGTGGCTTCCGAACCACCGGCTTCTGATCATCCTTCTTCTCAGGTTCCGTCCGGGGAACCTTCTGTTGCCGTTCTTCTAGCTCAAGCTGTTTCAAATCTTCCTTCTCCTTGTGTTCTCGCTCGTTTTCTTTAAGCCACCGTTCTCGAAGATCAAGAATAGAGACATAGTTGGAGGGCTGAGATGAAATCTGGGTCCGGCCCCACTCTTCCATTGGTAATGAAAAGGGATTCTCTAAAGAACTGTTGCCTTTTCACATCTATCAGTAGAAAATCGAATCAGTGAAGAGGAAAAGACAAGTACGTGGAAGTAAATTATTTATTCCGCCAATTGGATGGTTTTGGAGTTGGGAAATGAAACGGACTGCAACCATTTTTCCAATGGAATTTTGTTACTCGAAGAAGAATGTACGGCCTCAGCTCCAATCCGAACCCATTCCCCGGTTTTTTCGCAAAAGAAAGATTAAGCATCAAACTAACCCAACACTATTTTTTAATCCTACGTTTAACACAAATCTGTTCTGCCTAACCATACACATTTTTCGTATATTTTTGTAAGAAAACTTATTAAATCGAAACAATTTATACAATCACATAAGCTTTAGCCTCAATCCAGCTACCATAATAGTATTTATATATTATTTTACAATTGTGTTCTATTTAATAATACTTTAGTTGTTATATTTGCATCTATCTTTTTTGTCTTTTATCTAATATAGTAATACATACGGTAGTAGGAGAAATATTTTTAAAATAACAAAATAAATTAAAATATTTACCAGCTATAACAAAATTTTGAATTTTAAATTCTATCGATAATAGAAAATAAACTTTTAGCCACTGTAGACTTCTATCTTGTCATCAATAAATGATAATTGACAGAAACATATCAATATCTATTCGTAAAATCTGAAATTTTTTGATATATTTTGTCAAATTTGCTATTTTTTACGATTTATCACTATGTATACACAACAATAAAAAAAAGAAAATTAACTACCAACAGAAATTTAAGTATAAAGTTCAACTTTCACCGTATATATTATATAAAAGAAAAACAAACATTGAAATGCCATTAAAAAAAGGTATTTGCTTAAGGAGTCAAATATTTGTTTGTTAATATTTTATTTTATAATCTTTCTAAAAACTTTGTTTTTCGATATTTCCATAAACATTTTGTTTATTCCTAAAGCCAAGTCGGTATTACGCGTTTAGTCACACTAGCCCCCAAAATATTTTGAAAAAAAAAATAGATATCATACGAAGTGTAAAGGACCCATACTCCCAATTTGACTGATTTTTCATCCCAACTCACAAAGTAATTTTTTATTTAAAATGCTCTAAAAATTCTCTCAAGAATCAGGACAAAGGTTGCAGAGGATCTAGAATTCACATATTATATACACAAACTATAAAATCATCATAAAATTCTAATGCATTAAATATTAGACTCTCACACTTGACGCTCAGCCAGCTCCATGCTTGGGATGCCTCAAGCTCCAAATTAATTTTCCTCAGCTTTCGAGGGTCCTTTCCATTTGAAGTTGTCTGCATAGGACTTCGGCTGCACAATATTAAAAAATAAGAAGCCTATAATCAGTTAAAAAACAAGTAGGAGTAAATGGGTATGGCTTATCACTCTGACTGGCCCTGTCAACGTAAAAGGAGAACCAAAGACAAAGGAGGACCAAAACACAAATGGAAAAGAATACAGTTTTCAGAAAAAATAAGCAGTTGTAAATCTATTTATAGGCTATCAATAACATGCTGAGAATAGATGAAAGGGGCATCATGAAAGAGTGATTTCAGAAATTAATCAACAATAACTTTACCTTAAGAAGTGGTGTCTGGCGCTTCTTAACCTACAATAGGAGTTCTCAAGACAGTTAGGGACCAGATTACAGAAAATAAATGGTTTCTGTACCAGTCTTTATGTAAAAGGAAGTCTCAAAAACTGTATCAATTGTAAATGATAAGAAAATTTCAGTGTAACCTCGTATTGCCAGCCATGCTTTTCAGCAAACCTCATTGCAGCTTCTGCACTATCAAAACTAAGGGCTGCATCACCGACATTAGCATAAGGGTCTCCTGTGGATGTCCATCCCATCAAGGGATTTTCCCACCTAAACAAATGGGGCCAGATAAGAAAGGGCGATTGATCCACAACATCTAGAATGGCCATGGGAAAATGGAACAAATATTCAGCAAGCTTGCTTGTTAGTACTTGCTTCAGTTTTAAATTATCTTGAAAAGGCATGAGAACAAAACCCAAAATCCAATTGAGCAAGTGATGAATGATTTGCCGTAAGGAAAAAAAATGGTAAATAACTAATGTAAAATCATGTGTAATGCAAGGAATGGAAACAAAAATAATATACAATATGTTATCTGTTGGTATCTGACAAAGATTAAGTGAACAGAGAAGTCAGCCCGGGATTTGCAATTGAGGAAATCATACTTGTGTGTGGAGAGAAAATTAATTTTCCATTTCCCAACTTTCCCAGAGCCTTGTTGTGTGGCGGTTCTAGCAGGTGAGTAGATTATAACCTGGAATGCATAAAGGAGAATCCAATCAGTTCTTCCATAAACTCAAATACTGACAGTAACAGCATTATAACATTATAATATCAGTTCCTTCATTTTAATTTGTTAGAATACCAATCAGAAGTGAGGAAAGGACATTATAAAGCATTGCAGTACAAGAAAGAGAAATTACAGTATCAGTTGTTATCTCTCCCTCAACTTCCCAACTCTTTCTATTTCTAAACACTCCCAATAATGAAGGAACACTCTTACTGCAACAAAAGCAAACAAAACTCCTATGGTCGAGAATCACACATGAGAAAAAAGAAAAGAAAAGAAAGACCTCGCAATCTCTTACTGCAATTGAGATATAATTCCATGTTAATTTAATACGATATCACAGACACCCATGAAACTCATTCAGCAAAGTTGGCAAAGTTTTCCTGAGAAAGGACAGCTTTTACTCTAATCTGACTGTCGTATTTAGCTCTTTCTCTAAGATTCTTCAAAAGCAAGCATACAACAGAACCTGAATTCAATAAAATTTCGTCCAATATATGTAAAACAAAACAAAACAGAGAGCAACTAATTTCACAGTTAGAAATGGCATACCCGACGATGGAGATGCTCTTCAGGAATGCCGGACGCTATGCCGATCTCCCCTGGCTTGAACTCAACCAAGGAGTCGGAAGAGAGCAATCGTGTACAATGAACAAAAGCTGATAGCTTCGAACGATCAAAATTGTACCTATGCAGCAGGGAGTTCGCCATCTTTACGACGAGATTTCTCTATTCCCATCACATTTTTTTCCTCCCAATGGTTTATAAAATTTGCATTCAATTGTAAGAAAACGCGAAGCTTCCAGAAAATGCTATCCTCTCAAATGCTTTGCAACGAATAGCAACGCCACGTCTACAATTTCAAGAACATTCGAAAAAGAAACTTGCTCCACAGTGCTTAGATAAGAACAAAAATGGAATGTTAAAAGAAACAATAAAATATTAGTTAGTAATTATTATGCTGTTAACTGTGTATTGCAGCGTGGAGTAGAGCTTGCCCATCGTAGGGATTCTTCCAACAGAAGAATACGGTCGGAATCGAATGGAATCTAACTCCGAAACAGACGAGAATCTACTCAAAGGCGCGTTTGCCGGCGGCATGGAAACTTGCAAAAACTCGTCGAATGCAATACGTTGGCGTCACAGAGACAACATTTGACTGTGTATGTTCGCGACGAAGCGTGATGATGTGATGTATGTCTTTATGTGAATCAGAAACATGGAGCTAAGGAGATCGTTTGGACTGGTTCTCGAAGGGTTGCCATCAACCGGCTGTGCAAATTCTCAGCTTCTTAGTATGACTTTGTCCGCTTTCGATAAGAAAACGCCATTTTGTAACTTAGTTTACATCGCTCCAGTTGGCAAAATGAATTTCTTCTCGTCGTATTATGTTTCGTACCTACATCGTGTTTGTCGTAGATCCTATATCTCTTCACGATTTTGGAAGCTGCGCCAAGGAGTAGTAACAATGGCGCCAAGGGAAGAAGAGGACTCAAGGATCCAGAAGCTTGAATCAGCATGTTCGGATTTGAAAATCCTCCTTCAAGCGTCGACGGAACTGAACGAAAGCCTGGAGAGGATGGAGAAGAACATAGATTCAATCGACGAATCGCTCACGACAGCGTCGAGAAGCATATTACCTCTACAATCTTTGGCGATGACGACAAAAGCCCTCGAAACAAGAATCAACCGAGCAGCTTCGCCTGCTCTCAATCTCCTTGATACTTTTAAGCGATCCGAATTTCTCCAACGCAAGATTCTCGCGATCTTCGCTAACTTATCGGTGGAAAAATCACCGGAAGAACGCCTGAAGAAGCTGATCAAACTAGTCAACTGTGTGGATAGGCTGAATGCAGCCATAAGCGTGATTAGCCAAGAGGGGGAATCGGTGATCCAGAAACTCCAAGAAGTGGTGGAGTTCTTGAGCAGGACGAAGGCTGCTGATCCACAACGGACACACAGACTGAAAGAGACGATGATCACACTCAAAGCTCTTTACGAAACTGAAATTGATGACATGAAGTTTGAGGGATTGCTTGACGAATCTCTACTGAATCTGCAAGATGAATTTGAAAACATATTAAAGAATCTAAAGCATCAAAGAAAAGCGAAGTTGGATGATGGTGATGGAGAAAAGGAAGGTGAAACCGTGGGGTCTGAGATGGGAAGCGAGTTGGAGATCGAAGCTGCTAAACGAATTGCTGAAACTCTAACCGCCAACGATTGTTTGGATATTTGCATCAACATTTACGTCAAGGTAAGTGCCATTAATTTAACTAAAAATAATAATAATAAGTGCAAACACCAATTTACTTTAAATTTTGTGGTTCTTCAATGGATTAATATAAATACATTCGTAAAACTTTACAATTATTAATTCAAAGTGGAGACATTTGAATACCAACTTGTTCTAGATGATACATTTCGTTGTATTACGATTTCTTTCTTCATTGTAATACATTTCTTTCTATTACGATTGCAACATTACGTCAAAAACGGCTTCTTCTCCAATGAGATTGAAATTGGAAGTTTATGATTTGACTAATAATAATCTATAAACAAAATACTGAGTAAAAAAGTGCAACAAATTCTATAACTATCGTTGTTCTATAAATCAGGTTAGATACAGGAGAGCAGCTACAGCATTGATGCGGCTCAATCCAGTCTATCTAAAAACTTACACTCCAGAAGAAATTGACAAAATGGAGTGGGAAAAGTTGGAGACAGCAATTTCACTATGGATTGAACATTTCAAGGTCGCAGCCACGAGCGTGTTGATTTCTGAGAAGAAGCTTTGTAATCAGGTTTTAGGCTCAATCATGGACGGACTGATGTGGCCTGAATGCTTCGTCAAGATCGCAGACAAAATTATGACTGTCTTCTTCCGGTTTGGGGAAGGCGTCGCCAGAAGCACCAAAGAGCCGCAGAAACTGTTCAAGCTCTTGGACATGTTTGACTCCATGGAAAAACTCGACTCCGAATTCTCTGAGGCATTTAGCGGCGAAGCCGGCGCCGAAATCCGTACACGATACAGAGAGCTCGAGAAGCTACTCGTGCACGCATCCAGCAAAGTTTTTTGGGACTTCGGCCTTCAAATCGAGGGAAATTCAGACGGATTTCCCCCTCCAAAAGACGGATCGGTTCCCAAACTAGTCCGTTACGCCGTCAACTACCTCAAGTACCTTGCAAGCGACAACTACAGTTCCGCCATGGCTAAAGTTCTCCAAATACAAAAGTCATGGAAGGGCGGATTCCTCTCAAAATTGGAAACCGAGGAGAATTTGCTTAAAGACGCCTTCTCCAACGTAATGGAAGCCCTACAAAGAAACGTCGAATCCAAAAAATCGCGCTATAGAGACAAAATCCTACCGCATATCTTCTCAATGAACACATACTGGTACATCTACATGCGGATCCGAAACACAGAACTAGGGAGATTGCTAGGTGAACAGTATATGAGAAAAAATTACAAAGCAGTAGCAGAAGAATCGGCTTACACTTATCAAATGCTATGTTGGGAGCCTCTGCTTTCGGTAATGGACATGGACGACATGCGATTACAGAACATGGAAACGGTGGAAGATTTAGCGAAAACAAAAATGGAATCATTCGTGAAGGCACTAAGAGAATTCTCACAGAAACATAGAACGACGTACTCCATCCCAGATTTGGATTTGCGAGAGCAGTTGAAAGAGGCAACTCTGAAGATGATACTCCCGGCTTATACAGAGTTTTTCAATTTGCACTCGGCTTTGTTGCCGGGAATTGGGAAGTATTACGTGGGCCTTGAGACGATCCATGATTTTGTGGGCCGGGCCTTTGAGTTCGAAGGTGGGAGTGGGCCTGGGTTGGGTGGCAAATTGAAGCGAAGGGGTTCGATGGATCGGATGGGTGAGATTGCGTCCGATGGACCAATATTGGCCGTTGGATTGAGATAACTAGAGATTGCTATTTGGTGCTTGACGACCACGCAAAGGATTCCGATGTTTGTAAGGAACTATGTGGAAAATTTGAAATATTCTTTAGTCCATAGATTTTTATGAAATTTGCCCCAAAGGAAAAAGGGAAAGTTGTATGTTTTATTGTCACGTAATATGGTCAAATGAAATAAAATTTCATTCAAATCAGAACATATATTTGAATATTGATATGAAGTCAAAATAAAATATCCAATAATTTTTTTCTTCCAAATCTAATGATATAATTATTCAATAACTTTAAACTTCGTGAGTATATTATCTTTAAGTAACTTTAATTACATTTTGAAAAATAGTTTTTTTAAATATAGTAAAATGGACTATACTATATGGATCTATTTTTATCGTGATAAATACAAATTGCAGTTAATCAATAACATGCATTTGGTTTGAAAAATTGCTCCAAGTCCTTTTAAAAAGTTAATCTAAGTACAATTTGACAAATCAAACATAATTGCAATTAATTGGATACGTTTTGTTCAAAGATTGGACCATCTCTTAGAACACTCGTAAACAAATTTGAGTCGGCAAAGATTACGATTCCAGAGAATAATTCCTTACGCCGATAACGAATCTTCGAGTTTGCCTCCATTTTTTTTTTTCCTTCCAGACTTGCTCTTCCCTCACGCTCAGGAAACCCCATCTAGAAGTTTATTTGGTTAATTTCATTGGGAAAATTCAGGGCCGATTTTTCAGAGAGAATTTATTCGTAGAGCTGCAAACATGGCGAATCTTAGCTCCGATTATGACGAAATGGGCTCCTTTTCCTTTACTGACTTCCCGGAAGATGTTCAGTTATGCATCCTCTCCTTCCTCTCTCCTTCCGATATAGCGACTTTCTCTTGCACATCGAAGAGATTCGTTTCTCTCTGCAGGAATGATCGGAAATTGTGGTTTACTATGTGCGACCGGAAATGGGGATCCAAGACTCAGATCAAGAATTGGGGAAAAGGGAAAATCACTTACAGGTTACTCTATAAAACTCTTCACCAGTGGGAGAATTTGATTGGTTTTTGGCGTCGGAGTGGTTCGTCGACCATCAGCGTCACATCGCCGCCGTTGGTGTTCTTCGAATGGGGCCCCGATTTTCTTGCTGGGTGTAGGGTTTCTCCGTCGAAAAACGGTACTTACGATGTATTTAAGTCACCATTTTTATGGATGACACTCTCTTCAGAAGGTCAAGCCATGAGTTTTATCGACCTGGATGGCCGCTCTGAGTTCGCTGGGAAGTTTGCGGATTTAGGAGAATCCGATTTCTCCGATTGCGATTTGATTCCTATCGATCTGAGCTTCATGGGGAAAAATCATTTTGTCATTGAGGAAAATTTGGCATTTCCTTATCCAACTTCCCCAGAACGAAGCAAAAAAGGATTCCGCCGAAGTTCAAGTTCAGACAATTTACTGGCGGAAGACGGTGCAGCCGCCGTAACCGATGTGAGCAGAGTGGAAAGTGGCTCTCCGGGAAGCTTACCGGACCGATTAATGTCAGAAATTTATCAGCATTTTGCTAATAGAACCAGTCCTGGAGGGGACAGAGCCTCAAGGAGGCAACGGAGGAGGGAGAGGGAAAGGCTTGGAAAGAGGAAGTGGGAACCAGAGCATTTCGTTAAAATTGTCAATTGCTCACCCACACCATTGCGGCCATTACAGGGCTTGTGGAAGGTGTTGTCTCCCTCCCTTACCTCCTTGTGTTTATGTACTCTTTTGGAACAGTTCTATTTTTTTTATGGGGAAATTTTGATGTTCCAAGAACTTACTACTTCTTTGAATTAGCTTGATAATTGATTTACACAATACAACAAAATATTAAAACATTGCTACACAAACTTGAGAATTTAATGGGTGGGAAACATACAAACCATCTGATTTCAGAAAATGCGAAGGGTCGATTGAGATTTCTATGTCTCTGTAGCTAATGTGATCTTTGTTAAGCTCTGGTTATCTGTACCTGCTGAGTATTAGTTTCAGAAGATTTACATTTTTGTTAACTTAGTAGCTCAGCTGAATATGGAAATATGCCCCTGTTTTATGCAAGCCTGAAATAAGGTGCAAAGAATCACTCTCAATCATTTATTGTCGAGATTAGAAGTCGAGCAGCTTCATTGCATCTGTGTTCATTATGATTTCCATTCTTGGGAGTGGTAACAAATTGATGGTTTAGTTATGTGGGATGATATAGCATGGATTCCTATTTGATCCTGCAGGGAATCAGTGAGGATTTGAGCATGGATTTCTATCTTGTTGTCTATGATGACATTGGTGGCATTGCATGTCGGAAAGTAGGGGACTCGTCCGAACGCCTCTCTAGTTATGCTCCTGTGTTTTGGACATCCAATACTACATTCTTGGAAGCTCCATTTTCTGTGGAGGAAGAATATTTGCACGACTGCCGAATACATGTTCAGCCTCTAGCAGCCAATGACATCGATGAGCTAGTGCCTTCAATTGAAAATAAAAATATTTCTCGCATTCTTTGCGTCAACTCGAGTTATGATCTAGTCCTACCTGACCTGGCTGGAAGTGCTCCAAATCCTCGGAATGTGGAGGGAAGACTTTGGCAGTACAGTAATGGGACTTTTGGGTTTGGGTTCCTTAGAGATAATTTTATTATAGACCTGAAACACCTTGCTCGAAATGGTACTATTGTGGATACTGTGGAATAATGTATTTGTTGATTCTTCTTTTAATTAACAATGTAGCCATTTGATGAATTCTTTGGCCAAGCATAATCTTTATACAATGTACAGATTGATTATGAATCATTCATATGTCAAAAGTTCACAAATACAATGTTCTCTCTCTTTCTCTCTCTCGCTCTTTCATGTAAACCTTGAGGATTGTGGTTTAAAACATGTTATCTGCCTTTTTAAGCTATACAAGTTTGAACCAACCTTCCAGAATAAAGACTTCAAAACGAAATAAAAGGGATGGCTTAGCATATACTTCTATTCTTTGTCTGATTTGAGAGAATTCTATTGAGTTCTTACGCTTCATATTTACAGTTCTACCTTGTTATCATAGTAGGAACCCAATTTAGATTATAAACCATAAATAGAGTATGATGATTATAGAAATGACGAAAGTACTTATAATAATAAGCATCCATTGGAATTGATAGGAATTTGATTCAAACCTACAAACATGCCACACTTCTTTGAGACGAAAGATGGTGAAAATCAAACAGATCTTGGCATCTGTTAGAGCATGTTATTTGAATATTTGAGAAACAGACAGGCCAAAAACACACTTTTAACACGAAACGCAATGGATGCCAGTACTTCTTTTAGTGTACAGCCTTCAAAGGACAAGGGATGGAAAGGAGGAAACTAAGATATTTTGCCTGAAAGGAAAAACAGATTCCGATAAAGCTTGATACTGCAAAATCAGGCTTCTGAAGCCACCACCTCTCCGCCATTGATTTTCTCCTTTGCTGTTATCTTTTCATGGTCTCCCTCAAGCTGACTCAAGTTTCCTTTCTCTTTGATCAGTTGGATATGGTGGTGCTTGCAGTAAAGTCGCCCCTCATGAGCAATATAGTTCGAAGGGCTGATCGTGCATCCTCCATGACAGCATTTGAAACAACTTTTATGGTATGGAGTTCCATTCACAGTAACCTTGAAACGTAGACCATTTACAGAGTTTGGATTTGCTCGTTCAGTTATGAAATGAAATCCAGGAAGAAGAAAAGAAAACTTTTGTATATTGTTGTTACCTTTTCTGTAGGATAAACAGTGTTGTCACAACCAAGACATTTATCTCTGGTTCCTCCAAACTTGCTAGCAACCTTGTTCGCTGCCGGTCTCTGTTGATGTATTTTCAAGATCAATGGTAGAAATAGAAGAATTACATCGGCTGTAACAAGCTCAAGTACAAGCAAACAAGGAATTACCTCACTGTCAATCGGTTTCTCTGGTTTTACGATCTTCGGCGTTCCTAAAAACACACACACACACACACACACACACACACACAAAAAAAAAAAAAAAAAAAAAAAAAAAAAAAAAAAAAAAAAGAAGAAAGAAAGAAAGAAACCAAAATGGATTAGTTATCAACAGAAAATGAAAATGAAAAATCTGAGAAATCAGATCCATCCATCCATCCAACAGAACTTATTATTTCTACCTTCAAAGCTTTTGTCAAGACTGCCAGTCCTCTTAAAAATCTGATCAAAGTGTGGCCTACAATAAAGCACTCCCTCAAAGGAATTGTAGTTGCTGAGCTGAAAACAGATCAACAACATCAGTTTCAAAGTTCCATTTCCTTCATCAATATTCACAAACAAAAAAATAGTGGGGGTGGAACCATTGGTTTCACCTTCAGAGTGCCTTTGCAATGGTGGCATCTGAAACAGGCTTTGTGGTAGATGCGGTTATCAGCAGTCAGCTTGTCGACAAGATACACGGTTTTTTCACAAGCCATACATTTCTGGGTTGTGCCTGCAAAAGCCATGGTTTTGGAGTGTTGTTCACTACAAGAACGAAGATCTATTCTTGTCTGTGGAAGAAGTGAGCTTTAATTTAGAAGAATGGAGAGATGGAGCCGAGGATATATAGATGATTAATGTCAGTGGGGAAGCAAACAATCATTTCGTTGGATCTTGGGAGCAGACTCAACAACTTGTTTCTTTGATAAAATGTCTCAACCTGTAGCTGTCTTGAAATCAAATCACTAAAAAAATTAATTAAAGAGAAAGAAATCTCAAATTGAATCATGAGAGGTACGTGGACAATAACTTTTTAATTAGAAGTCGTTGATGATAATTTTAAAAATAAAATATATTCACTTAGTATTGATTATTATTTTGACAAATGGTTTTGAAACTTTTAATTTAATGTTGATAAATTATTGTACATTGGTTTATGAATCGTTATAAACTTATATGTTCCCAACTAAAACCTGTTTCTTATTTTTGGGAATAATTTATGCATCGTTTAATTTTATTGAAATTATATGTGAGGGGACCCTACAGACTTGCGTTTTAAGTTATTTTTATGATTATACTTAAAACAATACTGTACAAATAATAGGCAGAAACAAAATTGTTATATACATCTCAAATTGAATTATGAGGAGTAAGCAGACAGCCTAAATTATGGGAAAATTATTATCGTTTACGTATAGTACATGCAATTATTCATGACATTCTTTACTTTGATTCTATGAAAGATAATTCGTAGAAGCTGATTTAATTCTTTGCCTTTTGATTAATGTATGTCATCATAAAAACAATTTTAAGTTTTTTATAGTTCAACCATTGTGGAGTTGAAAACCAAAACGTATTAGGTTGGGATGGTAATTGGTAAGTTATCCTACTAATGGTGCTTGGATTGACAAAGAATTCCAAAGTTTTTATATGATACTAATGCTTTTTTTAGCCAACTAAGAAAGTAGAGAGGCAACCAAAATTTAGACGAAACGTGTCTGTTTTAACTCATTTATGAAGTATACATTATAATGTTGATCATTTTATTAGCTAATTTGTGCAATTTAAATCTTAATGTGACGTTTCATCTTATGTTATTTTAGAAATTTTGTCAAAAAGCAAGGAAAAGAAAAGAAAAGAAAGAATAATAATGGAAGAGTGATAAAGAGGAGAGGTTGAAGCTCTGTTTTTCCTTGAAAAAACAGAAAGAAAGAATGAAGAAGATGGGATTTGCTGTAAAGGAAAGAAGAAAACGAGAGGGACCATAAGTTTGAAAAGGAAACACTTTTAGTTACCTAATGGCTCAGATTCAGCAGGTGGCCTGCCTGCCTCCCAACTTCGAAAAGCTTATTTTCTCCATCATTACAGCGACACCTTTCTTCATTTGTAAGGCTCAATTCACTATTAAAAGAATATCACAAACCATTTACGACCCATCATCCTCCTATCAAATATAATACTCCAAAATAATTCAATTCCATAGCTAATAATAATGTTACAGACAGCTCACCTAGTCTCCTGAAATACTTCACTTCATCTTCACCTACATTTTATAAAGTTTTTGTTTATGTATCTGATAACAGAACGCCCATGTAAATGCTGAAAGTGTTGATTCTAGGAATATTTACTATCCAAAGTAGCCATCTTTGTTCGAATTAATCATGATTTGATGTGGTACTTGTTCGATCAACTGGTCGGTTTAGTCAGTATCTTCTTTTATAGTTCATCTCTGTTATGATTGAAGAAACTAAGCATAAGAACTCAATAGAATCTCTCTCAAGTTGGAAGAAAAGGAGGGTAGGTCAGTTGGGCTCTTACTCATTTTAACTCATAGTAAAACAACTGCTTGATTCCACAATAGTGTAAGTCAAGAACTAAGGATATTAAGTATATTGAGTAGCCACCGTCACATAATCCGAACTAACCACGGTTTACTTTTTTGCCTCCTATGGCAACCCACTTAAGTCATAATTGTTGTTCAGTCGCATTTTATCATAACGATCTATTAATTATATAATTGACGTATCATATCAGAATTCCTCGGGAATAGTGTAAACATTACCTGCTAGATGCACCAAAAAAGGAGCAGATGATTGATAAGGTTTTGCAAAAGCAAAACAGACCATAAAAAGGAAAGAATAGGATCTCATACCGAAAGATTTTATATACCTCCTCTCTGATAAATATGTTAGCTCCAGCCGGTTTCTTAAGCATTTATACAAAAATTTCAGAGGCCAAGGGATTATATATGTGGGCCTGTGGGAGAGCAAAAAAGATATTACGACATAGATGATGCAATACAGCATCCAGCAATATAAGGAGGAGGCATCAAGTTGTAGAATTTTGCGTGAGGAACAGAAGGATGGTCGTCACAATTTGCAGAAGACTATTTGCGCTTATAAAAGGAGCTGCAAATAATGCCGGAAGCAAGCTTCAAGCTTTCACTGAGGCATCATGCCGAGTCAATTTCTCCTATTCCTGCGAGATTGATTCAAAATCAACATTCACCAGACCATAATAATTCCACAGAACCATGCTACCAATTTCATGAATATACTAATATTGATAAAGAACAATAAGAAAACAAACCACAGTTTTATCCAACTATCATAATCTATCATAATTTCTTTCAAATGGGTTCATTAGCTGAGCGTGATTGCTAACCTTGAACCTCTTGCGCCGTGAATCATCAGGAATGGAGCCTGAATATCGTTGTCGTCTTAAGGCCTCATTTTTAAATTGCCCTGCAGTCATTTCCTGCATTCTGCTGCCATTAACTGATGTTTGATTTCTTGAGTATTGGGTAAAACCATCCTTGTCCCAGGTGACCTCGTAATCAGCCCAGAGACGAGATCCTTGCTGCAGTGGGCAATTTGTGTTAGCGTTAACATCTTGATCTTACCATCATACTTGCTTACACTCTACCTAAGCCATTTTTAAATGTATCAGGATACAAATTATCATCATCTTATTATATTACAACCGTGGGTGAGTTGTGATTTGTCCTTTTACATTGGATAAAAGTGACATTTCAATTTTATGGCTACCTGCCAAAAATATTAAAGGCAAGATGCTATCGGTGCTGAAGATAAAATTAGCCAAGCAACTCCAAACGACTTGATTACAAAATAGATCCTTTATAGAGAGGTAAATTCAAACCTTCTGCAATGAGCGACCAGACAGCACCTTTAGAGCATTATAGAAGTCCCTGTGTTTCTCAAACTGAACTGTTATTTTACAGTGTAAACCTGAAATTATGTCTTCTCCATCCTCATTGCCATCCTTGCCAAAATCATCGTCCACGGCAATATTTAGATTCCTGAGAGTGTGTATTTTAGGAAAAAACATGCTGATGATGAGTCAAAATAGAACTCTAACATAAAGAACCATACATAGCAAAAATGCAAGTCATTAATTTTGTTAAATCACAAAATGACCTAAAAGAATCACCCAAAACTTTAAATCGGTGAATGAAGGTAAATTTAATATTATATCACACTTCCCACACTTTCAACGAGTGAAAATCAATATTAATTGAGGAGGTAATAACATTGCATGGTGGGTTTGAATACTGGATCAACTACCCTGGTAATATGTTAAATCACCAATTTACATAAAAGTTTAAGCAAATGGATGAAGGTAAATTTAATATTATATTATGTAACAACTTTATAAGGTGCAATACATTCCTCAATTCACACCAATGTGCAGAAGATCAAGGTAGAAAACCCACTTAGATCCTACAGTAAAACAAATATACAATGAACTAGCCATATAAATTGAGCTTGCATCAATTTGGAAGACCACAAAAAAGGAAGATGACGCTAACGATCCAACCAAACTTGACAGGAAAAATAAACGGAGAAAAGCATTGCAGAAGAAATTAGTTGAGGCTTAAATATAGACAAAACCTTATGCTTCCAAATGTAGAAAAAATGGTATGTGTGACCAACATAGATGGCTTAGACGAAACCCAAGGCTCCGCAAACCACCTTGATGGTGCTCCTCTCAAGGTAATGGTATCAGGTCCTTGGCTTCCACTTCTCGAATATCCTAAGGCAAATTCAGGACAATTACAGACCAGAGCTTACTACGGTACGGCCTAAATACCATTAAATTTAAGAAGACGAGGAAATTGGCTTACCCTGATTCCCAAATGCGTAAAACTCCTCCCAATTTTTCTTCATTTCCTCAAAATTATCAGATTCCGGTATAACAACAGTGAGTTTGAATTTGAAACCCTCAAGATTCAGCTCAATCCCATCCAATTTCTCAACCAGAAGTCGCCTCCAATTCAAAAACTTCTTCTCCAACGCAGAGACTTCCTCTTCTTCTTCCTCATATCTCTTGTTAGCAGTCTTCAAAAAGGTAAGATCTCGCACGAAGAGAGTACCGCGAGCAAGTGGGTCTCCAGACTTCCGTGTCTTAAGCTGTTTAATACGTTTGATCACCAAATCCTCCTCAGGGACTATGACCGGAACTGAAAGAGAAGACTTTAGAAAGTCAATAAGCGCTCGCTTCAACTTCCACTCATCAAGAGATTTAGTCACCGAAGGGGTTGAAGGATAGACGGTGAAATTGAATTTAAGACGCGGTACAAGCTTCAGACCACTCTCCATTTCTAAGGATTCTGTAGGAGGTAGCAACTCCAAAGGTTTGATTGTCATTCTCGAACCTATCTCTGTCGCTCCTCACTACACTGTCTCTGTTACTAAATTAGGGTTTCGCTCAGCTCCTCCGCGAAACGAACGAACGAACGACGAGAAGAAAGATAGCTTTCACGACGGCGTTAGTGGTTAGCGCCTTTTTTAGCGAAAGAGTCTATTTTATTTGTTAATTTTCAAAATACATTATTTCTGTTTCTAAATTTTAAAACAATAATTTAAGTTTTTAGATTTCTATTAATTTGAATTCTCAATTTTTATTAGGAAAAAAAAAAGGCTGGCATTTAAGGAATATTGTATTTCAAAATACAAATTTTTATTAATCTAAAAAAGAATTTGATTTGAAAACATAAGATATTTACATATTCTTATAAAAAAAATTTAAAATTTTCAAAATTTAGAAAAGAAGAAAAAAAAAATCCAAAATTAAACCACCTTGGATTAACCAAAACAAAATTAGATAAAGACAATAAAATAGAAGTGTAAGCTGTAAAAGAAAAGGCAGATAATTAGACAACGGTGTCAGATAAGGTTGGGTGCTGTACACTCAATCCTAACCGTCCAATATAATTTTCGAATTACAAGAAAAGTCTAAATTCATAGTGAAAATACCAATTGAAGATCTTCGTCGGGGGAAAAACTGCAACTCCAAGCAACGCGATGGGGCAATGCGTGAGTTGTTTAGACGAAGGTCAAAAGCAACAGAGAAAAGAAGAAGAACGATTGGCTTCCGTCGAAGCTCGTGCCAAAGCTGCTGAAGCCGCTCAGAGAAGGTTTTTTTCCTTTTCCTTTTCCTATACCTTTAACTTTCATTCCCCAATGTCTGTTCATCGCGCTTCTTCTTTTTCAATCACAGCACCTTTTCATTTCTATTGGGGATTTCGTTGATCGTTTTGCCTTTTCAGTCGGTCCCCACAATTCCATTTTTGTCTGTGAACGTGAATTGTTTGGGATGTAGCAATTCTGCAGGGGAATGAATTCTGTTTGGAAAATAATCGCACAACAGCTTGTTTGATTAGGGTTTTGTAGTTTGTCTACAAATTTCTTATAAATCTGTTGTTTTGAAAGTGTGATTTTACTTAGTAGTATGTAAAATTTAGCTTCTGTTAGAAACATGCCTGTTATCAAATTGATCTTTAGTCTAGATCAGTTTAGTTTTATAACCCTTCTTTTTCCAACAAAATTAATAGTGCCGTAAAGGAAAAACAAGAATTAAGCAAGAAAAGAGAAACTAGGAGTGCTTTAATTTGAGCTGATTGGATTGCTCCCACTAATTTTTACCTTATTAATGCCATTTGGGTTTAAGTTGATTGCTTATTCATACCAAGGATGTGACTTGATAATGTATTGACTACCAGTTTTAGATTGAAATGGGAATTTCAAGTTAGGAACTTTGATGGGAATTATCCATGTGTTTTATCTGAAAGTGATATAAATATTTGCAGGCAAGAAGAGTTTGAAAAATCTGCTGCAGGAAGGGCTGCACGTGCTCAGTTGGCAGCAAACGCAAAGCAATCTGCTAACACTAACAAGGGCGAACCAGTTCTTAAGGTCAGTAAATTATAGCAGTTATTTTTCTTGTTTGTTAATTGATGTAAATTATATGGTAAGTTATAATTTTTTTCTTTATTGTTTGGGTGAGGGTGATGTATAGCTTAACCAATCCCATTACACGTTCACTCGTAGAAGATCTTTCACTTTAGACACAATTTATTAGCGCATTTCAATGCTAGGCGTTGTTCGCTAGCAGTTGTTAATATAGCAAGCAATTTTAAATCTTCCTTCTTGTTTTTATGGATGCAGTGGAGTATGGGGTGAGGTCGTGCTCTATTGTCAGCTTCCACTTCTTTTTCACTGTAAGTGAAATTTCTGATCTGCTAAAGTTTAGTAAGCTCTTCTGCACATTATGTTTATCACTGTGAGATTATTGAAGTTCTGTAATAATAAGATATTTTCATTTTTTCTCACATACCTGATTTCTAGGTAGCATTATAATAATCTCTTTATGTATTGTGGTTCCTATTTTCCCTTGCATTGCAATGTGATAAATCTTGTTCTATTCACTACTAAGAAGCAAATTTCAATTGTGCAGTATGTTAATAAAAGGAAAGGATTGTATATTTATCCGCATTCCTTGGCTCCGCTCATGCCAGGCTACTTGTCTATATTCCCAAGTCCAAGGCAGAAGTCATTGAATGGAGCTGCAGTCTTGTATTTGTTATACATGAATCAAGGAAACAATAAGTGTGCGAACTTTTGTTTTTTGACAATGCTTTTCCGTGTAAATTTTACCCTTAACTTGTTATGTCTCAGTCTCAACTTACAGTTCATCCATATTCAATTACTGTACAGACACTTTCCCTGCACCAACTCCATGTTTCGCTCTGTTGACAAAACTGCCCAATAATATTTGCCAAGACATGCCACTGTACTTAACTTTGACATACAAATAAAATGTCGATTCTTTCTTTTTAAAGCAATTATTTAGCATGTTGCTGCAATAATACTCTATATTGTGGCAGAGAATATGTCAAGTTGAAATGCTTTCACTGGTGTTTTAGATATTTTCTGTCTCCACTTTCAGTAAATTTGGTCGTGTTTCTTTGGATATGTCAAATGTATTTTAATTGGAAGAGTTAGTTCATTGGTGGTTCAAAATCCTGCAACCATACCAAGTGCCAACCAAGGATCAGCAGGCTACAAGATCATTGGCAGTCATTATGGTTCTTGACTATGAATGAAGTCAATTGGCCTGTGATGTTTATTTGACAAATTAGGGAGACTTGCCTGATGAACAGTCGTTGGCAGTCATTTTGGTTCTTGACTCTCATGGTTTAACTTTAAGCATCACAGATCCACACCCAGCAACTACCATCTTTTGGTTTGCTTCACAAACATGGCTTCGGGCCTTTGGCAATTTTCATACAAACTTTGAGTACTATAATCATGTTCTTAGTTTTACTGGATGGAGCACAACAGATATCAAAATTCGGTGCAATCCCCGGGTACTCCGAACTTATTTTGTTTTTATCACTTCAAAGAATGTCACAATTAATGTGAAAAAAGAATTAAAAAAATTTCATCTAAAGAGTTTTAGAAGTTTGGCGCATGGGATTGCAGTTATTCTTTTATTTTATTTTTGTATATTTTCATATTACTAATTGGAGGACTTACATACGCCTCTAAGATACTACACATTTTCCTACTTTTTTTTATCCTCTTTTCTGGCCATGAATAAAGTGTTAACCTTATTTTGAAGCGGGGAACAGAGATGAAGTTGAATTGTTGATGATAAGAAGAAAATACTGCAAAAAATATGCTATTTACTTAATACACTACTAAATCCTTGATTCGCTACACAAAATTAGATGAGTAGAACTTGCAGAATTTGAAACCATGTCTACCCTGAAATCTTGCTCAGCGTTGGTGCAAAATCCCTTCAGCTTTAAACAGATGGTGAGAGGTCAAGGAAAAGAATGTAGATGGAAAGAAGATTGGTGGAATTATGGTGACGGCACAACCAATGAAATAATTGAACTTCCACATCTACTCAACTTACTAAGCTCCAAAGGTGAACAACAAATATTCTTCTATACGAAACTCTGAGGTGGAGCCGATAGTTGGAGTTCATGTGCAGCTTGAAAAAAATCTGCAGCTTGTAGCAAAAGACCTTCCATTTTGGAAAGCATTCCAAGGTTGAGCCATGCTTCATGGCTTGTAGGATCCAATCTTACAGCATTCATCAACAAGCTGCGCGCAATTGGAAGTGATTGGTTACCACATTTCATCAACACTTCTGCTGTTGAGATGATACTTGGAATATAATCAGGATCAATCGATAGAGCGACAGAGAATGAAACAAGGGCTTCCTTGTGTAACGATTGAGCTTCAAAATACCTGCCTGCAATGGGTTCGGTTGAGTTCAACTTAAGCGAATACCTACTATATAATATATGGACATGAATATTTGCCTTGGCAACCTTGCCAACCATTTCATACTAAAAGACAAAATAAAGATGATTAAAAAATAGTTCCACCTGTTGTATGCCAACCTCTGGGGCAATGAAAATCTAATGACTTGGCTTTGTTCAGACAGATTTCTGCATCCGCCCATGAAGCAAGTTTTGAATATATGGCAGCCAAATCCTGCCAGGCTGCCCGTTCCAAGTTACGTTCTGCCATGGCCTGCAAAAGAAAGATTTTAAAAGCTGTTGATCTGTTCCTGATGTGGAAAAGGGTCAAAGGGTCATGTGGCTATCTGTATCAATGGAGTAAAAACAAGCATAATATAGAAACAATTTAGAGGGGGAAAAACCTCCAGTTCCAAGTCCTTGGATTGGTCAAAGTTCTTAGTCTGAAGCTGATGTTCATCTCGTGCTTGAATTAGTGCTAGCAAGATTCTGTAGGTTTCTATTGCTTGCTTTGGCTGTTCCTGAGCAATTTTGAGGACAGCTTTCAATCGAAGAAAATCCAATTGGTCCATCCTATCAGCTTCATCCAAAGCAAAATCAACTATGGTTTCGGCATCCGTGAGTCGTTTCTCAGCTGAAAGTATGAGGGTCAACAACTTCCAACCTCTCCCAGAGCCATCAGCCACCATATTTGAGTACGCCATTGCACTGTAGAAGGCAACATCAAGATTTCTCTGCACAGCATTTTCCAAACTAATGTTAAACATTACTTCTGGATCATGCCTTCTACTGAGAGAAGAAATTCGTAGAGAGTTCAATGATTCTTTTTGGAAAAGAGTTCTTTCAGAGTCTGACACAGACGCTCTAGCTGCATTCCCATAGCAA
This sequence comes from Cucumis hystrix, assembly GCA_025688845.1. Lineage (NCBI taxonomy): Eukaryota > Viridiplantae > Streptophyta > Magnoliopsida > Cucurbitales > Cucurbitaceae > Cucumis > Cucumis hystrix. The sequence goes on along the minus strand of CM046885.1, from coordinate 17,945,379 downwards.
ATACCTAAAAATTTGTGGGCTTCGGGGTTAAAATGTTTACTTTGCTCACTGGCCATATTCATCATTATACGAGCAAATTTAATTCCATCGCGTGCATATTTTGTATCCTCTGAACACAATTTTGTAAGTAACAGAAAAGAATGAAAATGGGGCTTTTGATTTACTTCAGAGGAACCGCAAACTTTTGTTAGAAGGTTCAGAGCTGCTTCATTTTGTCCTGCTGCATTGTAACATAGGGCAAGAAAGTACCACCTTTCAGCTCGACTATATATTCCAGGAAGGATCCGCTCCACATGCTCGGCGAGTAATTCAAATTGTCTTGTGATAGAAAGTGCATAAGTCAGATGATTCATAATCTCTGGGTCCCAGTTTATTTCCTGCATCGCCACTTTCCTCATGAGTATCAGTAGCAGAAGGATTGCTTCTTCTACATTGTTTTTAGGTGTTCTTGGGCCAAATACATGAAATTTAAGGGGAAGGCTTGCTTCAACACCTCCATAGAGTAATGTCCCAGCCAATTCTTTCTGTATGGCAGCCAACTTGTTTGGATCTAGATTCCATGGTTTAACAAGGACTCGGCGATAGGCATTTATGGCCTCATCAAGACACCCTCCCTTAATCCACAGAGTAGGCAGTAATTCCAAAGCTCTGTGAAACATTTCCTGCAATTTGCAGTCTTCACCAATGCACTCGGGCATTCCATTAGACAGAGCTGATTCCACCGTGTCAAGAATTATCCTGCACTCTTTTGCAGACTCTGATGAACAAGAAAGATTATGATCAACAGCATAGTCAAACTGATAAATAAGACACACTTTAGCATCTATTACATTGTTCCTCTGGCTAACCAATCATAACATAATAATGTTACACAATGTTGTCCTAAACCCTATATCCTATAAAACTATATATTAAGAAAAATGTACAAGAGAAATTTACCCATATATCTGCCAAGTTCCTCCAGCGATTTTGCCTTGAGTAAAATTGCTTCAAGTAGTAGGCTAACAGAATGCATGGACATTACACCACTAGGGGGGGCGGTACTGTCACCTTTAGGACGAGGTTTTTCCTCCCTTGTCTTTTCAGTAATTGCCTTGACCATTCTTGGCGTCAAGGATTTAATGTCTATACCTTGAAAAACCTGTAGAGCAGCATCAAAATTTCCTCTTTGATATTCAAGCCTCCCCAGTAAAGCTCGGGCTTCCTAATTAAAAAAGTGTATAGAATCGTTATCTTATAAGATGATGAGATGAATCCAGAAAATCAAGAAAAAATGAGCTTATTTGGTCAAGGAGATTTGAAAAGATAAATGAAAGTACCTCGTAGTTTAATGAGAGTGCTTCTCTTAAAGTGGATTCAACTTCATCTACTTGAGAATCTTCAAATTTTAAATCCCAGTCTCCAGTTCTCGAGGAAAGGCAACTGGCCGAGAAATCTCTCGTCGCAAGTGACTCTGGGGACTGCGGTGGCTCTTCAAACTTGAATTGCTCTCCTGAACAAGCGCACAGCATCTTTTCCAGGATGGTTTGAAAACTTTGACGGTCTTTCTCAGGTAATTATTCTTCTCCTCCGTTAGTTTGTGCTGGAATAAATTCACAGAATAACATCTATGAATGGTTCGCGTTCATTCATGAACGAAGTCAAGTGATTCTAAGGAGTAATAGACTTAGAAATACAAATGTTGGGCAAAAAGGATACTGTAATGTGGTATTCGAACACTGGGATTTGATGTTCGAGTTAAGTAAACTGGAAAAAGGGACCTTCGTTTTACTTTTGCCGTATAGGGAATGGCGTGTACAACTTTGCAATGAAATAGTGGGAAGATAGTGGCGGAATAGAAGCTCAGTAATACAAAATTAGGGGCAAACAGTAATTTTAGATTAATGACAAAGAAGAACAAGACAATATATGCAGAAAATAAGAAGATGAAATGGGCAACAAGAGCAAGAAGACCAGTGCATATTTTTGGACTTTTCCATCTAAAGAATACAAAAACTCAGGATCTAAACGTGATTTTGAAATGAAAACCCACCAACTTGAAAACTCTCACCCTTATCCCAGTCTCTTTCTTTCGATTTGGAGCCTGAAGAAATTGATCCTTCTTCATTCAAGCATATCCAGTGCAAAGCATTTGAGATGATTTTCGAGTCTGAGATCTGAGTCATCTCCTACATTGACGTGGGCTTTTCCTATGCTTTTCTCTTTTTTTGTGTATGATGACATTATTAGTGCAGAAAGGTCCTTTGTCTATGTTGGAATGGACTTTGTACCTCTACCTGTAGGGGCAGAGTTCGCAGATGCCTATGGATTCCCTCAATACTCTCTCTCCATCGATTTTGAGGTTTGATGGGTTCGGTTTTTCTTTATTTTTTTAATTAAAAAGTTCGTGGCTTTATAATTTATTAAAGTAACCCAGATGGCAGAAACTGTAAATTCTAAACATACATTCAGCAGCAAAGACCTCGATTGATGCTATCCGACAAAACAAATAAAAAAGATAACTTAAATCTTAGTTTAGATTTGGGAATTGCAAAACATCCAAACCCATTTATGATATTTATCATAAATTATAGATCAGGCTTTCACAAAATACTTTAAAAATAACTAAACAGTCTCTCACCTATTAATATAATTCCAAATGCCTTTCAAACACTAGAGCGGCCAACACCAGCCAAAGGGTGATGGAATGACCAGCACGTGATATTTCCACCTGTCAGATTAAATAGAATGGGCGTTATGAGTAATCTCTGTACAACATTAAGAACGAGAATCAAGTAAAAAAAAAAAGGTCACTGTGGCATTTAAACAAACACCTGCCGTATGCTTAGATTATGGTTGCTAATCACTTTTTGACTGATCTCTGACCTTCTTTCCTTTTTCCTACTACTTTTTGTTTCCAGACGTCAAACACAGCAATCGATGCATAAACAGTGATACGAACTAATCACCGCCGAAAATGGCGATTCAAATTTCAACCTCTTTTCTCCTCCGCTTCAAACAGAGCTTCCCAGTGGCGAATGGCGATACACACTCAGTTTCATCAACATTTCGGAAACAAACGAAGTTCGTTTATTAATGCCCACCAAATGGTTTGGACTGAAAGAACCGAAAGAGAGGGAGAGAGAGAAATAGAGAAAAACCAAGAGAAGTGGGTCTGAGTTTTGAAGTTGTCGGTATGCGTCCACTCTTCAAAACGAGCTTCCGTCCAGCACTCTGTAACTCAGAATCTTTACAGCTTTGAAGGAAACAGACAGCCCCACAAACCCATCAGTTCTAAACATTGGCTGTCGATGATCGGCGCAGCATCTTCGCCAAAATTTGTTCGAATAACAATTTACAAAGACGGTCGAAGGTTTTGGAAAACTAAACCATTATTGCGAAAACATTATTGAGGGAGAATTTATGTTTGTACTGAAAATCTACCATTATAATGATTTGGAGGTGGCCCATGAACCCCTAGCAATCTGCGCTGTCCATCATAGGGCCATAGTAAGGTGGTTGCAAATTGCAATGGCAAGGCAAAGTGGCCACTGACAGTTTCACGTGATGGACCATCGCTTTCAAAAACTTCACACTCCGTCACACTTCACTTTGATGCTATTTCAAGAAACAATTGTGACAAAAATAGATGGTTTACATATCACCTCATATAATTTAAGTCATCCCATTTTTATTATTTTTACGTTTTCTTTTATCATTCTTGATGTTTTTGTACATTCCAAAGAAAATAAAGGATGGGATGTTTTTCTTAAAAAAAAAAAAAAAAAAAAAATCAAAGGCAAATAGAACACACGACATAGCCAACCATATACCCAACACCCCTAAACAACCAGGGTAACAACATCATCTCTCACTGTATATATATATTTGGATAAAAACTATTATTAAGGAATGTGATAGACAATAGTAGAAATCAATTAAGAATTTGTTTTATACATTATGGTGTATTTAAAAAAATATATATGGGTATGTGGAAAATATTGTAGCATTCCAATTTGGTAGGAGGGTTTAAGAGTTATTATCAAACCATTCTTGTTCAATCGTACACAAGTTCCAAAATTGCTTAATTTGCAATTAAATTTTGTTTAGAACAAAGCATTATTCAATGTATATATTATAATTTAACATCTCAAAATTAATATTAAAATACAAAAATCAACAATGTGAGTCAAATAAATCTTTCCATTGGCCCCTACATAAATCCGTTGGTATACCCAACCATGCCTCCACCACTCACCAACAACTAAGTTGCATTTGCATTTATCTCCAATAAAGGTCGTTTTTTTTTTGTGAAAGGATTGTTAGTTGAAACTTATATAAAGTACGGCACAAGAAAAAAAGTGTTCTCAATTTTTTTTATTTTTTGTTAACTCGAATTTGCTTCAAAATAAACCATTCTCTTGTCTTTCCATTAAAAAAATAAAGAAAAGAATACATAGGAGTGATCTTGTGAAATAGTGGTACAGTACATGATATACAAGGAGCAGGTTTACTTCAGTTAAGACAAAAATGGAGTGGTGACTACTTAGAAAATAAAGATTCCACGTAGCCGTATACTTTGACGGTAAAGCAAGGAAAATGACAAACAACAAAAATTACTGACTAAAAATTATTCAGTCCCAAACGTAAGACTTTTCTTTCTTTCTTTTCTTTCTTTCTTAATGAAGCCTTATCTTTCCAGATTTTCTTGTAGGCAAATTTATTTCCTTGGTCGACACTTTCAACACAACTATATATATATATATATCATACTGTTAATAATTAAATGCATCTTAAAAAGGCACCAATCTCTATATATCACAGAGTTAATAATTAAACGTAGGACACCTATCTATTTACTATTTAAAAGTTTTAATTAAATCATATGATTAAATTTTAACTTTTTTCTAACTATAAGAACCAAATTTATAAATTAACCTAAAAAAGATTGAAAATTTAATAGTTGATAATTTTACAAAGATTTTGCTCACCGAGTATTAACAAGTGGCAATGAATCAAGTGTATAACGACCCAGCCTCCCAGTACGATAAAGATTCAAAAGTTTTGAAGCAACCTTGATAGTAGCATTGTTGCAAAAATCCATAGGAACGTGCAAAGCTTTGTGCAGAGTATGTAATTGTGTCTCAATAAGACTTCCCATGTCCTTTTCATCCTCCAAATTGCCATCAAAAGATGATCTAGTCTCGAAGAGAGTTCTACGAACTTCATTTACAGTAATGTCCTGCATCCACGGCCAGCTATATCATTTCACTCGTGACATTTTTACCAACGGTTCCATAAACGTAGGTCCTGTTTTAGGTCGATACAAGTGTTTTTAAGCACTTTGCAAGTTTATCCAAAGAGTCCTATAGTATATTCTTAAGCCTACTCTCTGGGCTATTTAACCCACCGGGAGTTTCTACATCCAATGGTAAATTGCCAAATGTAGGTTTAACTTACCAGTTACTTTTAATACAGATAATAAGCATATCACTAGTGTGATAACCACGTGTCCTCTCTCTAATAAGAGATAGAGAAAATGTGAAAACTAAAGACATCTACAAAGACTTTAGTTGCCAAATAAACGCGCATTAATTAAGTTTAGTATAAATACATAGTGATTTTAGATGAAGAGAACCATATAATGCCTTAGAACTGCGTGCGATCAGACGGATGAAAAAGAGAATCATATGCATATATAATGCTTTTAGATGAAACATGACGCATTATACCTGCGTGTGGTCGGATGGATACCTCCTTTTCTGTTTCTCTAAATTTGAGGGAGTTGAACACTCCAACGAACTGGCAGACAAATTTGCCCACTTCTTATATTTAACACTCGAGTTGACAATAGTTAAAAGGTATTGAACAATTACATGTTCCCCGACTAAGATGTCTCTAATTGCCCCTACAGTTTGAAGGCAAAACAAAACAGTTAAAACAGTTTCAAGATTCTCAATCAACTCCACAGTCTCTGAACTAGCACAAACGTTGTATAAGATTAAAAAAAAACACACAAATATGTTGACCACTTGATATGCATGTTTCAGTATCTTTCACTGGCTTAATCAATTTAAGAAAGAAAGATGGATGGACTGGATGCATAATATTATACCTGTTAAAGCAAGCTTGGAACAGACCTCGATGTCGTAAATCTTGGGAGGAAAAATGCCTGGGGTGTCTAGTACATAAATATTGGGATGACTAGCTATCTGTAATTCAAAGCAACTCAAAAAAAAAAAAAAATTAAAATGAAAATCTTATACAAGATAATAGTACACATTATCTTTGTTCCTGCAAGGGATAGATGATACTCTTGACCATAGTTGCATTTGAGATTTTTTCTTGCTACCCACAATTAGAAAATCGAACATTGACCCGTTTAAACCATTCTTCACCCGAAATATGCTAATGTAAAAATTTAAATAAACACCTTAACAGCTGAGTCTGTAAACCCAAGATAGTAAGACAACTTCACCACCAACTACAACGTCGGGAGACAAATAACAAACCTTCAAGCTGCTGATATTTTTTGTTTCACCGGGCTGTGAACTCACTACAGCATGCTTCAACTTTCCTTTTTCTGTGAGGTGAGCAGTTCTTCAAAATGTCACAAATAGAAATTCTTTCTAATTAGATAAATAACAATAACTATTCGTCCAAACAATTCCATGATCAACAGCTCAAGAAAACTCCATACCTGCAGCACTAATTCTCCCAATTTGATGTAGAGAATTGGCAAGGGCCGACTTACCAACATTTGGAATTCCAACCAGCATCATCGTGGTGGCATGGCTGGAATGACCGCTTTTCTTCAACTCTCTAACTCTAGCTTGAAGAAAATTCAAGAACTGTATGAAGTGAAACATTGTCATTCACAAATCACGGTTATACAAAAATAAATACGGCCAGGTAAAAAGATTAAATAACTAACGGATTGTCCCCTGGAGAGAAAGTATCAGTTGCAAAGTGGGATATATAAACTACATTTAGTTGCACTTAATTGTACAAGAAAAGTAATATTAGAGAAAAAAACACATATATTACCAAAACATCATACAAACTATAATCAGCAGCCTTTCTAGGCCAGAAAGAAAGCATAATAAACACAAAAATATTACATCTAAGTTCTTTACCTCCCTAATATTCTCTTTATTGTGGGAATTAACGCCATAAGAGATGCAGTTGTGGTCTTCAAAATACCGAGTCCAGACCTATTCATAGGTGAAGTATAAACATGAGAAACAATAAATATTGACTGATAAGTCATTTTAAATATAATTCAAATTTTAATAAAATAGCATCATAAATGATGCCTAAGTAAAAATCCAGTTTCATACTGTAATGTAATTCCTTCTTTTTATAAGAAACAAATAAACATTCTATCCAAATATAATTGCAAGGTCAAGTAGATGACTGTGGATCCAATTTAAACCGAAGGGGGAAAATCTCTTAGATATGTGAAAGTCACAACAATTGAAAATGATGAAACTCCTGGTCCAAGGGCAAACAATAAATTCCATCCCAAAGATATTCCATCCGTATTTTACGTTCTTCTCTCTTCTCTCCCTGATTATCCCACAAAATTCTCGTTGTTATGTTCAATCAAGAAACTAGGGAACAGGCTTCCTAACCTCTGTTTGTGATTGATCCGCCAGGTCTGTCTTGTTCAATACAATGATTCGTTTAGATGATGGTGGATGGTTTCTCATCATTTCATACTCCGATGACATTGGAATCTGGAAACAAAACAAAATAAAACAAGCAATAACACAGAGAAATAAACAAACATTCAAGCGATGCTTCCCTCCTTCAGAAAAATAGCAATCCTCCATGTTCGTTACAGCTTCAATGTTCCTAGATTATTGTATCGAAGACGAACCGAACCACCACATTTAAGAATAAACAAATCCAGGTTTCCGAAAATATTGAAACAAAAGAGGTGGCGAGAAATAAACTAAAACTACGAACTGAACACACTACGAACCGGAAAATCAACGAACAAATGAAGCGCCAGTACGAAATTAAACAATATGCAACGAAAGGGAGTAAGCGGCAGTAGGAGATTGCATACCCTAGCATCTCTGACTTCAAGAACAAAATCGACTAGTGGAATTCGTTCGGCGACAGCGCGAGAAGCGGCCTCCATGTGAGCATCGTACCATCCGCTGGAGATGCGATTTCCGGCAGCCAGTTGGTTAATAGCCGTACCAATTTTTCTCATCAACGTTGCCGCGGCCATTTTGGCTCCAAAACTTTAAATCGACGAGTAGACGCGAAAGGTTGTATAGTCTTTTCGCGTGGTGGATGTTTGATTCGATTCGGTTCGGTCCAGTTGTGTAATTGGTTTTTATAGACCGTGAACGGTCGAAAAATCACATAAAAAGTTCATGAATAGGAAAATTGTGTATATAGAAAAAAAATCATAAGCATAATTAAAACTAGAGAACAAGATTTAAAAAAAAAAATTCAAAACCCCTATATCATATAATATAATAACATTTTAGCATCACAAGCTCGTTATTGAAAAGTACGTTTGTCTACAACAATTTTGAGTTGAAAACATTTTTCGAATACAATAACCATAACATCTAAATATGTATCTTTGTGCAATACTATATAAAAAACAACTAAAAGTAATTTAAAAAATAATAAAAGAGTCGGTTGATGGTTTGTTTAGGTTTGTAAGATTAAGACAAAAGTGAGTTGGATGTTGGAAGGTTTGGTAGAAGTTGGGCCAAAACGTCTCTGAAGTATTGGATTTGGTAGCCCTAATCACAGGGAAGCCCAAACCGATCATCTTCCTTCTCTGCGAAGAAGTCCCAATAATAATTGAGAGAGAGAGAGGGAGAGATAACGAAAGAAGAAGGATTAAGGAACAGAGCGAGCACCGGATCACGAGGAAGGAAAGAGGAACAGTGGGTGGGGGGAGAATAAACTTGAAGAAGAAGCTTCAATTGGTGACCACCGAATTGGGGTTGCAGAGCACTTATATATCTTTGAACTTCATAGCTTTTCAACGCTCTGTGTTTGAAGGAATCAAGTGGGGAAGATACTGTTGCAGAAAATAGATAGAGACAGAGAGGAAGATACAGCGTTTTTGCATGAGGGCAAAGATGCTTGGAGAATGTGGAAGAATATTAGAGATAGAGAAGCGGGAAAACTCCGCCCAAATTCTTTCGCAAATCGTGTTAAATCCGATCGAACCAGCTCTCTGCAACTTTCCAATCATAAGGATATTGTCTCTCCCCATAGAGGTTCCGTCAACTCACTTCAGGTAATCATGGATCCATTTCTTATCACATTTTCAAACATTTTGGATTTTAATGGATTCAAGTGAATGAAGTTCGAATTTGCTCGATTATACTTTCTTTTTTATTAGAATTTAGATCTTCACGTCGCTAGATTATGGTATTTTTGGCCATGTCGAATTCTTTTGGGGTTTTATTTGTACGTTCTTATTAGTAGGTAGTAAATTGACTATTTCTGCTTGTAATCGAACGCTCGTCATGATTAGTCATGCTCTTCGATTGTCATTCATTTTCGTCAATTGCACAGCGCGAAAAAGGAAAAGGGAAGTTTGGTTGTGGATTTTCATTAAGTATTGTGGCCTACAACAGAAACCTAAAAGCTTCGAATATGTGTAGCTGAAATTCTAAGTTATAACAGTGTAGTCGGAATTTGATGTTGTCGGCGGAAGATCCAAAACCACACGGGAAATTAGCTGCTGTCTCTCTCTCTCTTCTTCTGAGAAGTAGATAAGGATATGATACCATGAAGCTCGAGACGGGAGAGACAGAAGAGAGAACAACAGAAGTCAGAAAACGGCAAATGAGCTAAGATGGATGAAAACAAATTGTATTAAATAGACAGTTTTGTAATAAATCAACAAAAATGGCAGCATATGAAAGGTAAATTAACATCACAGAAAGTAAGGATCACAAGTGGCCGAAATACATAAAAATAGAAGAAAAGTAAGAATTGTAGTAAAATCTTCCCAAAATGGTGTCAAACACTTCAAGTTCTTAATAAGGTAGTTAGTTGTAGGACTTTATGTTCTTGATTCTGTTCTCCTAAGCCAGTGTCAGAAGTTGGGATGCTCTCTGTTGAATATTCGTGAAGAATTTTTCCTTTGGAACTTTCTAAAGCTACGGAGTTTGTAATTAGACTTAGTTGTTTACTTTTTGGAAAACAGTTAAAAAACTGGTTCTGTCACGAACCAGATGGAGAACTACAAAGGATAAGTCTATGGAGGAATTTTAAATCTCTTATGTTACTCCAATGAAAATATGAACTCAATTTGTTGCATGGTATAGGTTACTGGAGTAATAATATTTACTATTTTTCATTTACCCAGCAGAATTAGCTTAATGTTGTACTTGTTCTTAATCTTGATTTCAGTATATGTCATGCATAGGAAGGAATTTTTTCAAACAGATGCCAAGAGCAATCTTTAGTAAGCATTTTATCTGATTGGCATTCGTGTGTTTTTCTAAATATAATTCTGGTTCTGTTTATAATTCTATTAATATATTTTATATTTATTTAGATGGTCTTTGAGGTCATGGGTTTAAACCATGGTGGCTCGTGGTATATGAAATATTCTATGAGTTCTTGACATCAAATATTGTAGAGCCAAGCACATTGTGCCTGAGAGTAGTCAAGGCGCATGTAAGTTGGCTTGAACACTTGCGGTTATTAGAAAAAAAGTTTGGTGTTATAGAGCTAATTGAGCGTTTGATGTTATTAGCTTGATTTTTGTTTGATTTTATTCTTTAGTAGGTATATCTGTTCAAATTTCATAACATGCTTATAAAACTAATAAGAACAACTAGCACCGACATTCTGGGTCATGAAATCAGGTTGATTTGACAGAGGGGAGATATTTGTTATCTGGAGCATCAGATGCATCAGCTGCTGTTTTTGATATTCAACGTGCAACTCATTCCGAGGGTCTCATTGCAAAGCACCAATGCATTTTTGCAGTTGATAAGCAGCATGAACATGGACATAAATATGCAATATCCTCAGCCATATGGTATCCTGTCGATACTGGATTGTTTGTCACCGGCTCATTTGATCATCACATTAATGTCTGGGATACAAATACAACTCAGGTACGTAACTTAGAGGTCGTGGGTTTTATGCAGCAACTTTTGTTAAAAACTAATATCTCCATCTTGTAGGTGGTGGTGAATTTTAAATTGCCTGGAAAAGTTTATAGGACAGCCATGTCCTCTTTGGCAACATCGCACATGCTGATTGCTGCTGGAACAGAAGATGTCCAAGTTCGCCTTTGTGATATTTCTTCCGGAGCATTCTCTCACACATTATCTGGACATCGTGGTATGGTTATGATTTATCAATTACAGTTATCGCTCTGTTTAAGTTATTTGTGCTACCTGAATTAAAATACCTAAACATATGACAAGATTAGCAACCAGCAACCATAATTCTTTCTTTCTAGTTATGACTAGCATGTGCCTGTGTCTATTCTGGTTTGACTTTGAAAAAACGTGTGGAGTTCAGCTTCAGAAATTGAACTCAATACAATTTGTGATCCAACTTTCCGCTGGTTTCCTGGACAACATAAGTTGAATGTAATGAAACAAAGATGAAACAGCTACATCTTATCTTCACCCTACTTCTATTGAAATGATAAATTGGAGGTAGTACAGCGGTATTGAACAGTGATCTATGTCTGTTGCCTTCTAATTTTTATTTCCCATTATCTAGTATGATATTCATCTTACAATTTGCGACACCTTATTGTATTATGAAATTCATTCAATCAGTTGACCTGTGTTTAAAGTTTTGCCTAAGTATCTTTGTAAACCTATAGCTATTGACATTAATGTTTATATTATCGATTTATAGATGGTGTAATGAGTGTGGAATGGTCAGCATCTAGCGAGTGGGTTTTGATTACTGGAGGATGTGATGGAGCTATACGCTTTTGGGACATCAGACGAGCTGGATGCTTTCGTGTTCTAGATCAGTCTCAATCCCAGCTTGGGAGACGCCCCCCCATTTCAGGATGGACTGCAAATAAGGTCCCCCTTTTTTTAGTTCGGTTCTCACCGTATCCACCAGTTCTTTTTTTGTAAATTAACAGGTTTCATGTTACTTTTTCTCAGCTCTCAACATCTAAGTCTCTCTTGGCCAGTCAGGGTTCAAATATGAAATCTCGTATACCTCATAAGAAACTAACCAATGGAAATGCAACAAAGCCATCATCGACAGGTAAACTGCCAGCTAAGGGATCCACAAGGCAGAGGTTACACCCAGGGCTTTTGTCTGGTCAGGATCGAGCAGTTTCTCACTATGGTGCTGTCACTGGATTAAAAGTAACCGGAGATGGCATGTACCTACTCAGTGCAGGTTGAGTTACCCTCTCAACTCTTTCCAATCCAATTAAGTATGGTTTGATTGTATTATATTCACGTCTTCTTTTGGAATTAAATAGTCTATAATAAGGCATGATTTCATCATGTATGCAGCTGCAGAACTCCATGTCTAGATAGAGGAAAAAATTAGTGAATTGATTAGCACGAGTGAAATTTAAAATGAGATTGCATTATAATTATTTTTTAAAAAATTGAAAAGGAAGATACCATTGTGATAAGAAAATGATCAGTATTTTATATATGGTAATCATGTACCCTACTTCTTGGTGATAATGATGCTGTTAGGTATGTTGTAACATCAATTCAACAACAAGATCTGTGTTAATCTTTATTCTGTTCTGAAAATTTGTGATGGTTGGGGAATTGAATTTTTTAATACACCCTCTACCTCTCTCTGCTGTGATATAATCATATAATTAATTCATTGACCCCAATTCATCAGCAATGTCATCTTCTTAAGAATATTTTAATTAGTTTTTTTTTTCACAATCGGTTGAGGTTCCCATGTTATACTGTGAGAGAGATTGTGATCAGATGTAAAAGCTGGATTTTGTTTACAGGTTCTGATTCAAGGTTAAAGTTGTGGGATGTTGAATCCGGGTGCAATACACTTGTGAATTTTGAAACCATGCGGTTACAGACCAATAAACCATTGCAACTAGCCACATCTCAGGATTCATCCCTTGTATTTGCCCCATGCATGGCGACTGTTAAAGTACATCCTTCTACATATATGTTTGAGTTTGTTTCTGTGTGTACACAACTTGCGTGTAAAATCTAGTTGACTTCTTGAACTTTTAGGCATTTGATATGTGGACAGGGAAGACATCCCTGACATTCGGCGGCCACTATGAAGGTGTGAACTGTTGCTGGTATAATTTCCCAGATCAGGTACGACCATTTCTCTCAACCATAACCTTCTGCCAGTCGGTTGGTTTAACTGAATTCGAAAAATATAATGATGGAACAAATTAAAGTTGCTTCAAAGTTTTGCAATGTACTTCAGGAACTGTACACCGGTGGCAACGATAGGCAGATTCTTGTCTGGTCACCATCCCAAAACTCTACCGAACTGGTACACCTTCTAAACTCATGCCTATTCCTGGAATTAATTTGACTCTGCTGGCATATTTTTCCATTAATACCATTGAAGTTACCCTGGTAGCTTATTCCATTTCAGTGGACTCGCAGGATTGGGAATCAACTGCAGACAAGGATAACTGGAGCGACTGATTGTCATCAACAAGGAAGTTTGGTTTCAATGGTGATGTCGACCCCGAGACTCTGCTCACCATGTACATAACTATCGAGATGTGTTTCATCTTTCAATGACTCCCTTTCTCTTTCAAACTATCGATTAGGACGTGCAGTATTCTATAGCGTGGACTTGGAAAAAGCCCACACCATGTTCATTACCAATAAACATGTTATGTTGCAAGCCTACGGACGTCTTGGGTTTGAATGTGTCGTCGAGTTTGGTGACTTTGTTTTAGTGACTTTGGATTGGCGATCCTTACAATTGAAAAGTTTCGTTTGTTCTAGAATTTTAGTCATGATTTGGACTTTGGAGAAAGATAAACTTTGTGGATTAACTTTGACCAGCTTTTTATTTTTATTTTTTTATTTTTATTTATAATATTATGGTCCTAAAAGCTTGTAGCTGTATTAATTAAATATTCAAACTAATAATGAGAAAAAGTTTTCTTTTTGTGATGTACGAACTTGATGGATGATTTAGACTACAAAAGCAACGATCACCAAGATATGTCAACGAATCTCTCTGGGTAAAGATTTGCGGTATATTTGGTTATGATTTTGAATTTGACAAAATTATTTTCTCATATTCAAAATCGTTTTCAATTCTACTTAATATTTAATTTTACAATTTTCGTATCATTTCAAAAAGTTATGTCTAGTGATTTTTAAAATGACAAAAAAATGGTTTCGACAATTTTAAAATCATTCTAAAATATCACATAAGATTATCATCGTTCACTTTCACATTGTGATTGAAGACAATTGTTATTAAAAGAAAATTATTAGATGGAAGGTCAAGATTAGTTGTTGAATTTAATTAGAGGCCAGCCCTCGCGATCAGCTTATTATATGCATGCGGATTTCTGCTTATGTTTAATAATTAATTCTACAATCGAAAGGGAAACAATTGACCAAATATATGTATATCACGATCACGATGTTCAAACAAATAGGTTCCAACTTCCAAACCCATTTAGTTTGCTGCATACTAACTCTAATCAACCCAATGATTTGACTTACTCAACAAATCCCCACGTCCCTCACAACTCACAAACTTCTCAAAAATGGGGTAAATGGAAATACCAAAACCTGACTATTATACAAAATCAATTTTTCAATTACTAAATTTAAAAGTTATAATCATATAAATGTAATTACTGTAGCTTTTTTAATGAACTCAATGGATTTATAAATGGATTTTTGAAGAACTCAACCACAGTCTACCTATAATCGAAGTTAGAATCAAGGGAGACGTTTAATTTAAGATGAATGAAAAAAGTTGTTGTGTTGTTAGTTTTAGACCGCTAACAAAATCAATACATATTCTATAAATTGTTTATGCATAACTTTGACTTGGACTTCTTCTATTTTTAATTGGATTTCATAAAGGAAAAAAAAAAAAATTCATGATACCATTTTCATAGAAGAACATTTAAATTTTTTTTTGGATGAATGAAATTGAACCTCTAACTTTAAAGTTAGATCGACTATATCTAACTTAAATTTATTTTACTAAAATTTGTTCCTACATCTAAAACGTGTGTTCAGCACACTTTTGAAATTTTGTTATGAAAGGTGAAAAATGTCTTTTTAGTAAATAATGTCAAGTAAAAAGGTTTATAATTGAAATGAATGATGATTCAAAATTAGTCTCTATATTTTTAATAAATATTAAAATTAAAATTAATTTTTTTTTGTTATATAATAAAGTTGATAAATTTTATTATATTAGTAATTTTTTTAAAATACTATTATATATATAAATATTTTTAATCTAATTGCTTATCCTTTAAAATATAACACAAAATTGTTAGAAAAATAAACCATAAACAAACAAAATGATCTTTTATTGAAAATACACAAAATAAAATTATAAATTATAAAAAAAATGAAAACGGAAGAAACTACAAAATACCCTAAACCGAAAATGATATATTAATCTGAAAAAGTTCGTCATTAACTTTTGTTGTGGTTATCTTTGCCGTCTTCCTCTTCCTCTTCCTCTTCCTCTTCCTTTTCTTCTACCGTTATTCTGTTTTCTCAGAATTTCAGATATGAAACTGAGAGAAAAATCGAAGAGCTTCAAATGTCTTTCCAAGCTCAGCGGACTCACCGTCCCCACAGCCAAGCCCAAAGCCGTTCATTCTTCTCCAGCTGCCTCTCCTCCGTCGCTGGAAATGGATCCCGGAATCTGGAGCAGACTACCACCGGAACTTCTCGATCATGTACTCTCTTTTCTCTCTCTCAGAACTTATTTTAACCTAAGATCCACTTGCAAGCATTTCGATTCTCTCTTGTATTCTCCTTCATTCGTCTCCAAGCATTCTGATTCCTCTTTCTCTTCCTTCCTCTTGCTGGCGCATCCTCAATGTTTCAGTCAGTTCCCTCTCTACGACTCTGCTCGCGGCACTTGGCGGAGCTTTCCACTTTCTCTTTCCGTTTCGCTTCTTTCCTCTAGTCCTTCTACTTCTCTTCTTTCCACTGCCAATGGCCTCGTTTGCTTTTCTCTTCGCCATTCCGGTTCCTTCCTTGTCTGCAATTTCTTGACCAAATCTTCAAGGCTGATTGAATTTCCCTATCATCCATTCGCATTTGAGCTTCTCACGTTGGTTTCTGTACCCCTAGGGTACAAGATTTTCATGCTCTTCTTCGATTCCGCTTTGGTATTCGATTCCCGAAATCATTCCTGGCGAAGATTCGACAATTTCGAGCCGATTATTGGAGATAATCATCGCCAAGAAGCTGCTTACTATAATGGCCGATTGTATTTTGTTACGCCAGAGCCATTTTCTATTGTTTCCTTCGATTTGGATAATGGCGAGTGGGAGCAAACCGATATTGTAATGCCTGAAGAACTCACCTTTGTTAGATTAGTGAGCGATGGAGATACGAAACTGTACATGATCGGTGGAACAGGAAGGAATGGGATCTCGAGGAGCTTGAGATTATGGGAATTCTCGGAACAGGGAAATTGGGTGGAAGTTGAAACTGTACCACAAATGATTTGTAAGAAGTTCATGTCAATTTGCTACCACAATTACGAGCATGTTTATTGTTTTTGGCATCAGGGAACCATCTGCCTTTGTTGCTACACTTGGCCGGAGATTTTGTATTACAAAATTTGCAGGAGATCTTGGCATTGGCTTCCCAAATGCCCTTCTGTACCGGAAAGATGGAGCTGTGGTTTCAGATGGTTTTCTTTTGTGCCAGAACTGAACGCATCTGCCTAACCTGTTTCATTCTTTCATTTTGTTCTCACTTCTTCCTTAATTACTTTGGTCAGTTTATCTGTTCTATGTTTGTAGAAATGCCTCCTAGGGAGCCCTTGATTGCCAGAGCTGAGCCTTGTTTTATTTACAATAGGAAGTTAACCCATCATCGCCTCAGATGAAATGCCCTCCACAGCCTCGTTTTTACTTATTTATTATTTTTTTTGGAGTCGTTAAACATAAAACCAAGAGAAATAGTGCTCCTTGACATAAGTCGTGCTTGTGAAAAACTTCATCCATACAAAAATCTCTTCTTAGATTGTGGAATGGAATGCTTGTTTGGATTTTATGAGATGTGACGAAGTAGTTAGATAAGAATCATCACCGGAGAGAGAATTAGCTCATTAAACATTAATATGCCTTGATTTTTCCAAGGGATCCTCATAAATTCGTTTAGCATTGGCATCATACTCTTTCCATAGCTTTTCGGGGTTCCATCTGATGCAAATTGCCGCTCGACTTCCCAGAAAATAATTGAGGATTCAAGTTGTTGACTTGGGAGTTCACTTGTTTGTACATAAACTTATATTTGCACATGCTTTTTCTTTTGTTCTTTTGTTCTTTTGTATATTATATATCAACTTTCATTAGCCATAAATTTACTTTTAAAAAAGATCCAGATCTTACTATTTTTGAAGTAATACAAATCCCGACGCATGAAACTCTTGGATAGAAGCAGAAGCAGTAATTCAATAAATACCTGTGTCCTTAAATTTATCAAAGAATTATTGTGGCTCAAATTTATACCATTAATGCAACAACATCCACAATGGGACAAATTTGTCTTTTATAACGTAGGCCTTTCCTTCATCTCTTTAATCTATTGCCTCCTCACCTCCACAAACTTTACGCCAAAAGATACCCTCAAAACCTTTTTCTCGAAAACAAATAAATAACACACTTTATAAGAAAAGGCAATGGCGGGTCCCTATTTCACTCTTTTCTCTTATTAAATTTGACAAAACCTTACTTGTCAAATTAAATAAAAATTGGTTAGACGTTTTCAATGTCAACCGTTCTGGATGAAAATGTTCGTATGGGCCAACTTGCTCCTACAAGACAGAATTAGAGAAGTTAAGTGGCTGAAAATTTATTCTAGAAGAGTTCGTGAAATGTGCAACTAAAAAGGTATGGAGTTTACAATATACTAATTTTATGGACTTCACAATTTTACTTATTGTTTAAAGATGAAAATCAACCATTTCCAATGAGAGCTTTGCTTACCAAGTTTGAATTCATTAATTTTCTTTAATTATTTGTGGGTGAAATTTTCAAAATAATCCTAAGGTGGCTACTGTTTAGTAGCTAAATGAGTAACGAAATAAACTTTGATTGTTGGGGGTGTGGGGTCAAGGTTACAAAATGGAAAAACTTTAAATGTAACATTTAAATATCTAACATATGTACAGTGAAGAATCAATTTAAACCTAAGGTCTCAACAACTTGTAAGGTTGCAATTAGTAATTTGATTCCGACAACGTTCATTATGATGTGCTAATAATGGACTATAGCGTGTGAGATGAGCTAATGATGCAAGCAAAGTTAAACACAAAAATGAAAATTTCATCTAAAAGATATAACGAAGTCTTATACAACATTAATTATATTTTATAAAGAACAATTCAAATTACTAATATTAACAATTGAGTCAAATCAAATTAATATTAAAAATCAAATCAATTATATTTGGCAAAATATTTGTGTTGACATACACTTAAATAGAGTTGAACAAATTGGGGAGTAAGGCCCATTTTCACTTCTGTTAGGCCCAACAGTTTCTGCCCGATGAAGATTGGTCCATGTCCTAGAAAAAGCATTGTTTTTCTTTTTAACCACCAACAAATGAAACCATCACTCCTTGAAAACAATTGGAAGAAGAAAACTCTATTTCCAAATCCAAGAAGACCCCAAAGAGTGTCTAAATGTTAAATTATGGACAACTTCATTCTACTCTCGAGAGATCTTTTAAAAATAAGAGATATTTACAACTTGGGTAAATATGGTGAGTTTAACTTGGTTGCATATGTTGAGTTTAACCATAGGAAACTAATTTGAACAATTCATTGGAGTTAAATATGGTGGGACCGACTCCATAGTCCAAAGAAACAAAAACAAACATTATGTGTGTGTGTGTGTGTATATATACACCTTATCTTGCACAAGGGTTTCCATATTGATCATCAATGGCAGCTCGCCTATATTTTTGGTCTACTCTGATACCCATTTTCTGGCTGTGCCCCATATTGACAGAAACTCATAATTACATTGTCCACATGAACTCAGCTGCCATGCCTAAGCCTTTTGCTAGCCGCCATGGCTGGTACTCTGCCACCATGTCCTCTGTTCTACGTTCTTCTTCTTCTTCTTCTTCTTCCTCTTTCTCATCAAAATTGATCCATACTTACAACCATGCCATTAGTGGTTTCTGCGCAAGTCTCACACCATCCCAGCTTGAGGCTTTGAAAAATTCCCCTGGTTATCTCTCCTCTGTTCTTGATTCATCAGTTCATGTTGACACAACTCATTCCTCTCACTTCCTTGGTTTAAGCTCCAACCATGGTCTCTTGCCCATCTCTAAATATGGTAGTGATGTTATAATTGGGTTTGTGGATACTGGAATTTGGCCTGACAGTGAGAGCTTTATTGATGATGGGATGTCCGAGATTCCATCTAGATGGAAAGGAGAATGTGAGAGTAGTACGCATTTCGATGTCTCCTTCTGCAACAATAAGCTGATTGGAGCTAAGTTCTTTAACGAAGGACTAATTGCTGGGTTACCGAATGCAACGATATCTATTAACTCTACACGTGACACCATCGGTCATGGAACTCATACGTCCACCACTGCAGCAGGTATGGTTAAATCGCTATTCAACTTAGAAACTTAAATCAACGATGCTTTACGATAAATTTAAGTATATATGTTATGAAATCAATTTATAATTAGAATGATATATAGCTACGAAGAAGATATCAATTTATTATTAGAATGAAGATTAGATAGATTGCATAGGCCTTCTCTAGTTTCACATGGTTTAGATAAAACACATCCCACTAAACTTATTGTCAAATTTGTAAATAACATCAATTCATATACAACTTAGTCATTCAACAAAATCAACACTTTAACACTCTTGAAAGATGAAATAAATGCTGAATGTTACTTTAATACAGTTGAACGAGAAACAAACTTTAAACGTTAGGCTACAATTTCATGTTTAAATCACCAGATTCAAAAACTTAAACTGATGATTAGGAAGCTACGTTAAAGAGGCATCGTTTTTCGGTTATGGTCGAGGAACTGCAAGAGGTGTGGCTCCGAGAGCACGAGTGGCAATATACAAGGCCATATGGGAAGAAGGTAATTCTGTATCAGATGTAGTTGCTGCCATCGATCAAGCAATTTCAGACGGCGTAGATGTGATATCCTTGTCGATCGGCATTGACGGTGTTCCATTGTACGATGATCCAGTTGCTATAGCCACATTCGCTGCTGTCGAGAGAGGTATTTTCGTGGCGACATCCGCCGGAAACAATGGGCCTCAACTTGAAACAGTACACAATGGAGCACCTTGGCTTTTGAATGTTGCAGCAGGCACAATGGACCGTGACTTTGGAGGTACAATTACACTTAGCAATGGAGTTTCAGTTTTGGGTTCATCTTTATTTCCTTTAAACATAACCACGGGTTTGTCCCCACTCCCCATTGTTTTCATGGGTGGATGTCAAAACTTGAAGAAACTCAGAAGAATTGGATACAAGATTGTGGTATGTGAAGACAACGATGGGTATTCCTTAACTTCACAAGTTGATAATGTTCAAACTACAAACGTTGCCTTGGGAATTTTCATTTCCAATATCTCAGATTGGGATAACTTAATCCAAACACCATTCCCTTCTATTTTCCTCAACCCATATCATGGAAACATCATAAAAGATTACATTCATAAAAGCTCTGACCCAAAAGCAGAGGTGATGTTCCACAAGACAATACTTGGGACAAAGCCAGCGCCAATGGTGGCTCGTTACAGCTCAAGAGGGCCATCACAAAGCTGCCCATTTGTGTTAAAGCCTGATATTATGGCGCCCGGTGATACCATTTTAGCTTCATGGCCTCAAAATGTACCAGCCATGGATGTGAACTCAACCCCAATTTACACTAAGTTTAATGTAATTTCAGGAACTTCCATGTCTTGCCCACATGCCGCTGGGGTTGCGGCCCTTCTCAAGGGCGCACACCCTCAGTGGAGCCCCGCCGCGATTCGGTCGGCGATGATGACAACGGCCGACATAGTAGACAACACTCAAACTTCTATCAAAGATATTGGCAACAATAACAAATTTGCTACTCCTTTAGCCATGGGGTCTGGCCATGTTAATCCCAACAATGCCATTGATCCGGATTTGATTTACGACGTGGGAATCCAAGACTATGTAAATGTTTTATGTGCATTAAACTACACGGAAAATCAAATCCGAATAATCACTCGATCGGACTCAAACAATTGTGAAAACCCGTCGTTGGATTTGAACTACCCTTCTTTTATCATGATAGTGAATTCTAGTGATTCGAAGACAGGAAAAAGAAAAATCTCGGGAGAATTCAAGAGGACATTGACCAAAATTGGAGAAAATAGAGCAACATATGAAGCAAAATTGAGAGGAATGAAGGGATTTAAAGTGAGAGTGAAGCCAAACAAACTCAATTTCAAAAGAAAGAATAAAAAATTGAGTTTTGAGCTGAAAATTGCAGGCAGTGGAAGAGAAAGCAACGTCGTTTTTGGTTATCTGAGTTGGGCGGAGGTCGGAGGTGGGCATATCGTTCAAAGTCCAATAGTTGTTGCCGGAATGAGACTGCAGTGAAACTAACATATATCTGCATGACATGTGATTATTTTCATATAATTCATATTGTGAAGACATTGAATTATGGAATTACTTGTGGAATTAAAAAATTAAAACAGAGGGTAAGACAAAGATAAGATGGATGGGGTTTGTTAAATTTAACACACTTGTGTTTTCTTTTTGCATAAATCAAATGAAACTTTCAAGCATTAACATAGTGGTTATGTAGTTGTAAAACAATGAAATTAATTTTAATAAAGCAATTTGAAGACGAAGAACAACATCTTTAGATGAGTCTTAATATCACAAGTTTTTAGATAATCACCTGCTCTAAAGAAAAATTTAACCTGCTCTAAAGAAAAATTTAATCCATATTATTTAGACGTAAACTTTGATTTGTGTCATCAAAGGAAATAAGCTAATAATTAACGAGGCCCAATAATTTCAGCCCATTGGTTGACCCATTTTCTCCGGACAAAAGCCCAATACTTCGGCCCATAAAGATTCGTCCATTTTCACATAAACTAAATCCGAACAACAATTTCTGGTTGCTTTTTTTTCTTTTTTAATTGGATTGTTAAAAACTGTCTTTAATTAATTAGAGATATTGGTTGGTGTTTAAGTATAAAGAAGATAAGAGATGAAATTGTCGTATATAAATCACTAATGGGACTTTATAACCAATGTAAATATTAAATATATCAATAGCTAATTAATTTAATAAATAAGATGATTAATATGTTGGTAATGATTAAAATTTGGAATTAGTGAGGAGAAAAATGAAAAAGAAGAGAAATTTAGAAGTTGGTTTAGAGATAGGATAAATAAAAATAATAATGAAGGGTTGTAGAAGGGAACACATGGAGAGGGACGTGGCAATTGCAACGTTTTTCTAGTAATTAACCCATTGACTAAAACTATACTCCATTTAACTCAGCATATTAATCTTCTCTTTTCCCAAATTAAAGCCTCAAACTTCTATCTCAATCTTTGTTGTATTAAAACTTTATATTCACTTGTTTGTGTTATGAATATTTGAACTATGTTTTATGTGTTCCATATCTACTTAAATCAAATATATTTAATTAATAACTTTGTAGTGGATTTATTTTATTTTTGAAAATGTGTTTATGGATTATTATGTGATATTGGACTTTTGGAGATAACATTTTTTCTCTAATATATATTATTTTGGAGTTATCTATATGGATTTTAGCATTTGATTTGTAACATAAAATAAATACGACGTTTTGCTTTCAATTTAATTGATAATAATTGAAATATAATTATAATGTTTACTTAGTAACTACGACTTGTAAATATATTATTAAATACCTTTCCATTAACTAAATTTAAATGTCTAAAAGAACTAAATATAGATTTAAAAGCATAAAAAAATATAATATAATATAAAACATTAATTATTTCTTTTTCTAAACTCATGTTTTCATAAATTGTAAAGCACTTTTCAAACAAATCTTAAAATTTTAAACGAAAGTTTCAATCACTTAAGTAAAAAGAGAGCTGTACATGGATGGATAAATTGAAATAACATTTGAAAAAGTTAATTTCAATTTCTTTTACTTATCTATAATAATTTTATGAAAAATATATACATTTATAAATAACCATAAAACTTCTTTTATAAGGAAATATCACCATCAAACTTACATAAACATAAAGTTCAACAATTAAAAAATTGTTTTTGAAATCTTTTTAATTTTGACATTAAATTTTTAACATAAAATAAGCAACCCAACTAAAAAAAGAGGAAAGAATTAATTCAAATTTTATATTGAAAGTTAGTGGATCTTTAGTTCTTCATGTAATATATTTTACACCCTTTCTTCCATATATTTTTTTCAAAAACAACAAATGAGAGATTAAAATATTTTGATGGTGCATGGCCTAGTGGTAAGTGCTACAATTCTTAGTTTTAATCAAAATTCTTCGAATTAAAAATTTAACAAGTAAAGTTTCACTTTAAATATCGATTATTATATGTCATGAGCATAACACAAAGCAATCACATCAACCAACAAATAATAATAAACGATAAAATATAAAGTCAATAATAATTGGCTTATGATAAAAATATCTTTAGAAAAAAAAAATGACACATTTCATTGTCATAGTGAGAATAGTTTTTAATCCCAATTGTATATCTCAACAACTATTTTTTTATAATCTTCAAACTTTTCCCATCTTAAGATGGTTTAAAGTTGTTTTCAAGGAAGAATAATACCCAACAATAATAGACTAATAAGAGTTTCAAAATTACAATTTTTGTATATATATATATATATATATATGTTTTTTCAAAACTACTTTTTAGAGAAAAAGGGAAGCGATTGAAGGGTTGATTCTTTTATTGGATCACAAGCAATCCCATGCATCATGTCATGCTTTGTACAACCCATTTATAATTTTAAAGATAACACAACTTTTTCTCTTATATATATCGTTAATTAGGTTGAATTATTAAAATATGTGCAAATTTTTAATCTCTTTTAATTAATTTGGGTAAGTGCTTGAATTATTCTACCCATTATGTATTCATCTATTAAAAAAAATGGAAAAAGATATCGTAAAATTAACCCAATTAAAAAATAAATTAAATAAAGCATAACAAAAAGAAACTATTTAATTTAATTGTCATATAAAATGAAATTTTCACTTAGTGAAAGAATATTGGAACAGATAATTAAAAAATAGTTAAAGGGCAACGAAGAGTGATTAGGTGAGAAAATTAAATTATTTATGAAATCTCAAATATGATTTGATTTTAATGATTAAATATCGTTTTCAATAGTTTTGACATTATAAGCAAAACATTATTGGTTTAAGTAATTGTGATTGTGTTAAGGGGGAAAAGAAGAAGTCTTGAGTTTGGGTTTTGTCCAAGTGTCCCACCATTAATTCTCTATGCCCCAAGCTCTCTTCTCCACAATAATTTAATACTCAAAACACTCTTTGTACCTTCCAAATGTACCATTTTAATCACTTCCAAAAGAAAAAACACCATTTCTTTTATTCCCTTTTCATTTCTAGAGTTTACATTATATGAAGTCGTCACTTCTATAACAAAATTTAATATGATCTATTGATTTTTAAAATGTATCAACTTTGACAGAAAAAACCAAATAAACATAAATAACTTAAAAGAAATTTAGGTTAAAGGTGGATTTTGTATATGGTGGACTATAGTAAATTCGACAACTATTTCATTTTGAATATGATTCTAGGGATAGAGTCGTCTATTATCATCCAAAGTTTGATTATATCTCTTACCTTCGAAAAATATAGTTGAAATGTTTTTAACCTAAGCATGACAATACATATGTATACACTTTCAACCAAAATTAATTAATTAAGGTTTCGTTTGGTAACAATTTCGATTTTTTTGTTTTGTTTGTTTTATTTTTTAAATGATGATTTTTAATTTTTGTTTATTAATAACAAAAATCATATATGTTTGATAACTAATTTTGTTTTTATGGATGAAAAATAAAATTTATTTTGGAAGCTTCCGATTTTTCTTAGTAATTTTAAAAACAATAATAAATACTATGTTTTTTTTTCTTATATTAAATGCACTGATAGAAGTCTATTGATGTCTATCGTTGATAGAATCTGAAAGTTTACTATATTTTGTAAATATTTTAGTTCATTATGCTATATTTAAAAATGCATATGTCCCTTCATTATATCGAATATCTAGGTACCATTAAATCATATAGAATATATTTTTATCGTACTATAAAATGCAAATTTGTATTCAAGAAGCTACATGGGAAAAATTTGAACAAATGTTCTTTCAAAACTTTAGAGTGTAAATTTCAATTAAACTCATGAACTCTCATGTTATTTTATCCCTTCGATCGATTCTTTCATTCAAATAAAAATAGAGTGACATGACGTGACAATGACTTATAAATTAAAATATTGATGTACATAACATATGAATAGCTAGTTTATAATTATACCTTAAATTTTAGACGTGATCATTACCTTTTTTTGTTTTTTTTTTTTCAAATAATAATTTACACATGTGGACTATTAAAATCAATTTCAAACATTACCTTTCGACTTATTATAAGTATCTAAATTGTTGAAAGGCTATTTCCCCCTTTTTTTCTCTTATTCTCCCACACTAAAACTTTAGGCTAAACCTTCAATATATGTAATTTGCTGTTTGCAAGAGAATTCGAAAACACATATCATTGTATAGAAATTGATGGAATTTCACATTTTTTTTAAAAAAAACGACATTAAAAAATGATTTAATTAGTATTGTTATTACTATTATTATTTGAATTTCAAAGAAAAAGTGAGTGGCATGGAAGATTTGTTGAATGTTCAATGTTGGTCCAAGTTGATTTGGATTTTCATTGGAATAAGAGAGTTTTGAAAGATTCTAACTCCATTATTATTATAATAATTATTTAAACGATTAGTGATAATTAGTAATTAATATTAGTTGTACCTTAATTAAGTAAACTGTTAAAAGAAGAAGAAGGTTGGGTTGGTTCATAGTGATGAAGAGAGAATAAAATTGGGTCCTTTTCCATAAACCAAAAATAAAAACTTATTTTTCATCGAATACCCAACCCTTGAATGCACGCGTTTAAAGACACTATCCTCCCTCGCACGTGCTTCCTTGTGCACGTGTCAGCCCGCTGCCCGAGACTTAGTCCAGGTGTTCCCTCTCTGTTCTTCCTTTATAACCTTCCCCTTCCCCTTCCCCCTTTTTTTCCCTTTCTCAAACAAACCCCTCCGAGTTCCTTCCTTACTGACTCCGTTTCCTCTTTTTCTTCACTCCAACAACTCAAACCGCCAACTCTATTCAGTATTTATCATTCATTTCTATTCCCTTATTGGATAACTGATTTCCATACTTTCCAATTTTGATCTCTTCCCCTTTCTTCTGTTTTGATTTTCTTCTTCCTCTTATCTGTCTCCGTTTTTTTTTTCTTTTCCCTTTTTATGTGTTAGAGAATTCAGAGAGCTAAGGTGGGGATTTTGTTCTAATTTCGGAGATGGAGACGGAGAATCCCATGAATTTTACTTACATGGGGAGAACCTTTGATGATCTGAGCAACGGGGATAGTTCTGGGGCTTTTAGCGACTGTAATAGCGATAGATCCGGGGAGTTTCCGACGGCGTCGTCGCAGAGTCGGCGGCTTTTGATTGCTTGTGCTTCTGATAACTCCGACGAGTTAATTCGGCATCTGGTTTTGGACCTTGAGTCCTGTTCGATTGAGGAGCAGAAACAGGCGGCTATGGAGATCAGACTTCTAGCCAAGAACAAACCGGAGAATCGATTGAAGATCGCAAAAGCTGGTGCCGTTAGACCGTTGATTTCACTGATATCATGTACGGATCCTCAGCTTCAAGAGTACGGCGTGACGGCGATTTTGAATCTATCGCTTTGCGACGAGAATAAGGAGTTGATAGCGGCGTCTGGTGCGATTAAGCCACTTGTGAGGGCTCTCATGTCCGGAACTCCAACGGCGAAGGAGAACGCGGCTTGTGCTTTACTAAGGCTTTCGCAAATGGAAGAGAACAAGATAGCAATCGGACGGTCAGGAGCGATTCCACTTCTGGTGAATCTGTTGGAGA
Organism: Cucumis hystrix; assembly: GCA_025688845.1. Classification (NCBI taxonomy): domain Eukaryota; kingdom Viridiplantae; phylum Streptophyta; class Magnoliopsida; order Cucurbitales; family Cucurbitaceae; genus Cucumis; species Cucumis hystrix. The sequence continues at coordinate 17,918,000 of CM046885.1, read as the reverse complement.
ACGGCGGGTTTCGGGGAAAGAAGGACGCGTCGACGGCGCTGTATTCGTTATGTTCGGTTAAAGAGAACAAAATCAGAGCGGTGAAAGCGGGAATCATGAGGCCGCTAGTGGAATTAATGGCGGATTTTGGGTCAAACATGGTGGACAAGTCAGCGTTCGTGCTAAGCGTGTTGGTGTCGATGTCGGAAGCCAGGTCGGCTCTGGTGGAAGAAGGCGGAATTCCGGTACTGGTGGAATTAGTGGAGGACGGAACACAGCGGCAAAAGGAAATCGCGGCGGTGATTTTGCTGCAGATTTGCGAGGATAGTGTCCTTTACCGTACAATGGTGGCTCGTGAAGGAGCAATTCCGCCGCTAGTCGCTTTGTCACAATCCGGCACTAATCGCGCCAAACAAAAGGTACGGATTCCCGTTCCAAACCTCCGTCTGTTATTCTCAGGCCGACCAATCGGCACAACTGACGTGGCATTTCATTTTCGTTTCCTTATTTAATAATTGAAACGATGGCTTCTTTCTTTATAATTAAAAAATGTGGGATTTGGATTTTGAGGTGGAAGAGAAGGCTGTTCGGCCACGTCACTCATCTTCTTGCCTCTATCTTTTTTTAAATTTCATTCCCTTTTCTTTAAAGTAAATAAATAAAGACTTTTAAAAAATCTGAGTAATAATTAATACGATCGCCTCCCTCTTAACCTTTAACTTCATTGCCTAAACTTTAGGTTTAAATTATAATTTAATCCCATCTCCAAGAGTTAATGCTTAAAATGTTGGTGTTTAAATTAGATTTTGCGTTTTATATACTTATAATTACATGGAACTGAAATTATTAGAGTACTGATTTTAGAATTGGTTTATTTTGTGGGTGAAAATGAGAACAGGCGGAGAAATTGATAGAGCTTCTACGGCAACCAAGATCCGGCAACTACGCTGCCACCACCTCAGATGTGTCAGTCTAAATTTTGTTCCGGCCACGTGGACGATCCAACCCCCCCACACAACAAGACATCTCAATTACATTACACCCCAAAAAGAGAGAGAGAGATAAGTGGGGAGAGGTTTTCTTTGTTTTGTAAATATGTTTGCGAACTTTTTCTACTTTTCTTTAATGTTTGTTGTGATAAATTGATCCTTTTTTTCTTCTTTTGTTGAGAAAATTGGAAGGCATATTTATACTATTGTGTAAATGGAGAAAAAAAAAAGAGGTGGTCGACCCATTAATGGATTATTCGATCTCTTTTTTTCCTTTGAAATCGGGATAAAGAAATGAGAAAAGAGGGAAAGAGGGAAAGAGAAGTTTTGATATATAATATAATTAAAAAGAAAAAGAAAAAAAAAAAGATTGCTGTATTGGTGGTGGGGTATTCTAATTCTATTCCATGAGCCTTTTTATAAAACAATAAAAATTTAAAAAGATGGAAAAAGAAATGAATAAAAAAATAGAGTCCCAATAAAAAAATTCTATTATATGGGGTTTTTTTAGTGAAAGTATTTGGGGGAAACAAATAATTGAAGAAAGAAAGATATCCCGACATTTTAATTATAATAATAATAACAATAATGGCGTAATATATATTTTTTATAAAGAAAATGTGTTTAAAAAGAAGAAGAAGAAAATAAAGGAGAAGTAGCCGACAAGTAGCTATAGCATGGGAAGGGTGTTGTATTGATGAGTGATGATTGAATGAATCGAGGGGTTAAAGAGAGAATGGTAATGGCGACGTGTCGTATAATGAGTAAGTGAGTGGAGGTCGTTGAGTTCATAGAGAGGCCGACATGTCGCCATCGAGGACCCCAACCTTGACGGCTGATGTGTTACTTTTACCTTACCGTTTCAAAATCATTTCAGTTTATTTAACGTCCAAACTCCTCTCTTCTTTTTTTTTTTTCCTCCTATTTTTCTTCTAAAAAGCATTAAATATGTACGAGATTTTATTTGGGCATTTCGAGAATTAAATGCTGTGGATTTGAGGATCCTCTTTTTAAAAAGTTGAAATTGATTCTTTATAATTTATTTTTTTGACAATAATGAAGTTGGATCTTCAATGTAGAGTTTAGATTCATGTCCACATGTCGAACGTTTGATGCTCCCATTAATAATATGTCATAAAAGAGAGAAAAAATGAATCTATATAAAAATTGTGAACAGTTCAGCTTTATTTGTTAACTTATATTAAATTTATTAAGAAACATATATCTAAATAAATAAACGAGTAAAATGAACACTCTCGTTTATATTTTTTTAGAAGGAAAAAAATTATTATATAGTTAGTATGTGGCTTATTTTACAAAAGGGAGATTTTCATCTCTAAAGTAAACAATTTGTATATGACAATGTGGTGCTTTCCGTAGTTTTAACAAATTTAAAATTTTATCTTATTAGGCAAAATTGTATTTTTTTTCATTTATTCATTATGTGAAATGAAAATCAATTGGTACCATTGAGTATTAGGACCACGACCTATTGGATAACAAGAATTTAATCGGTATTTCGTTAATAATAAATTGTAATAATGTTACATTAGTATAGTTGTACAAGGAATCTATTTTTTGAAATTGAAGTTCAAATTAACCTCATTTATTTTACTCCCTTTTTTTCAATCCTTCGTTTCTCAAATATTACACAAATTAAACAATTTCTTATTAAATTTTTCATTGAAAATCATCCTGACCTTTCGTTTTTTTTTGTCATGTGAAAGTGAACTCAAATCAACCGTCTTAATTAACACATACTTTTTATTTAGATTAACTTGATAAGAATTGTCGTCTTATGTAGTGGTCCAAATTCTCATACTTTGACTCCTTGCACTAAAAAAACTCCATTATTTTCTCAAAACAATACAAGAGTGCAACTTTTTCTTATTGTATTTTTATTTTTATATGACAATTATACATATAATAGAAAACTTTTGCCATATAATTTGAAGTTATGTATTATCTTGGGAATTTGTTCGACAAGAGCATACCTATATTAAACATTCGCGAAATTTGTCACATGATAACATAATTTGTACAATAATAATACAAACAAAAGATTGGAGTAATTAAAAACGGAATACATCTCAACAAGTTTAGAAGTGATATATTATATTTTTCTATATATTTTTAGTTCAGTATTCCATAACAGTATTAAAGTTAACCAATTATGTGTCTTATATATATATATATATAAAGAAAATTATTGAACACAAAAACTGAAGAAAGAATGTTAATTGTTAGCTACATTCTCCACATGGGGCACATGTGTAGTGTGCCTTGTAAACCAAACAAGAGAAGGTTCCTCCATCATAATACCCTTTTACTTTATTTATTTTATCTTCCCTCTCTCTCTCCTTTTAATTATTATTATTTTCAAAATTCTTATGCTTTATATAAATTTCATAGAACAAAAATGTGCGTCCAAACTCTTGTCGACCATTTTGATTCGTTTAGAAAACCGAGTCGGACCGGTCCCATGTGTGAACCAGCTTTGGTAATAGGCCCAAAATATTAAAATCGTGTGGTCTTGGTTTTGAGAAAGCCATGGAGGTGGAAGGAACCAAACCATGTTTCTATATTTGGTAGCTAAGAAATGGATCCACTCTCTTGAAATGGAAGCTTTTTGAATGCTTTGGGAGAGTAATTCAATTATTATGTAATAATTATAATGGTACCCGAATTAAATTTTTGATATCATTATTTTCTTTTGTCTACATCTCCATTTCACACATCCAACATATTCCTTCCAAAAATGTGATTGAACCGACCAAATTCAATTAATGGTATAAAGGAAGGAGTCAGTCCTTCATCATGTTAGGGGTGCTAAATTATTATTGGTTAGCATGTTGAGTTGAATCACAATTAATTATTGAAATTGGACATGTTTAGTTTGTTTAAATTGAAATTTATTTTTCGTCATAATTGTTAAGGTTATTCTACCTATTCTTGTATGCTAGTAGACTTTTAAAATTGGTTTTTAAATTACTTTTAATGTGATGTCAATTAAAATGTAAATTATGTTTAAAAACTGAATATATTAGAATATTTTCAATATAACTAAATTTAGAAGTGAGAAATAAAATTATGGGCGAAAGAGAAAAGCCACTTGATGGCACAAAAATTTATAAGGATAAATGTGTATATTATCAAATAATTATTTAATACTTAAGGATATAATTAATTATACCAAAATACTCAATAATTCGAAACAAATAAAAAAATTTCGAGTTTATAAATAGTGTCATTTTATCACTCCAAAACAAACCTCTAATTCATATAGTAAAATCGAAAAACAAATTCGAGAGGTCGTGTGAGTTTCTCTCCCAAAGCACTTTTTTGTTTTCTGTAGAACTCAAGTAAATAAAGTATTAACCCACTTGATCTGAAGCACATTGGTATAGGTTCCACATATGGTTTGGAAAGTTAATTAAACTATGATTAAAATATGACGACTTTGAATTCTACCATTTTTCTCAGGGTCATTTCAACGCTGTTGGACAATTCAAATTCAAACTCTACATATATTTTAACCTTTAATTACATTCTTTTTGAAAGTTACTTAAAAATATATGCCAATATATCTACCTGGAGAATTGGATTTTCTCTTTTTTTTTTTTTTTTACCCAATAAATAATATATATTTAATGATTTATGCATATCCAACCTAATTCTAACCACATTCATATTACAGCTATCGAATAATACTTTTGTTTCAATACCTAATTTTTTCACTTAGAAAAAGAAGAAGAAGAAGAAGAAGAAGCCCATTACAGGCTTATCATAGCTGATCTTGTCATTGATTTTTGCTTTTCTTTAACTAATAATTCAATCAGAATTAGAATCCCTTAAGAAACCAAACTTTTAGTTCCAAAAAACAGATCAATTACAAACGTTACAATTGAAGACGTGTATATGGTAACAATTTTGTGATTTAGATTGATTTTTTTATGAAAAAGAAACTGACAACAAGGCTAAGATGGTGTGTTTTGGTCAACCATCTATTCAATATATAAACATTTTGTTTTTGTACTCTAAACCCTAAACTATTATTGTTATATATAATCATATTTGAAAGTACAATTTTCCATCTATTATTAATTAGGGATAAAACAAGGATAAGAATGTAAGGACTATGAAAGGAGAATGAGATATTTAATAATGGTGAGTCTAGAAAGAAAGGGAAGAAGAAAGGTGTAAGGAGTTGGGAAGCTAGAAATTGAAACCCAACTGCCAGTTAATCGACGTTAGTAATGATCAGGAAACAGTGGAATATATATTATTGATTGAGTCAAAATAGAGTCGACTCACTTTTTCTTATTCATAATTAGCATTTGCTTTGCTTTGTTTTTCTTTTTGGGGGGTGGCGTTTGATTCAAAGATGGACAAAAATCACTTTATTGGAAATTAAAATAGAATAAAATAAAGTGGAGTAGTAGTATTAGAAGAAAGACCCCCCCAAGGCCAATGAAAGTATAGGAGAAGAAGTCAAATGTAAATAGAGCCATCGCAATTGACCCCTTCCAAACTCTCTCTACACACTAATTAACGAATCACCCTAATTAGTTCCAACTCTTTTTCAACCCTAATTCAATTTTTATAGCTTATTTAGAGAATTAATTAAGTCTATTTTATCTATAAACTTTCAAATGATTTGTTAAAAATAAATCTAAATGTTATGTATAGTAAAACTGTAAGCATACAAATTTATGTGTGGTAGAGAGTAAATGTATAATTTTAGAAATTTAGAATCAAATCTGGACAAACATCCAAATTAACCATAAAAAATCACATTCCTTCATCCAACAATTACGCATTGAAATTGGATTTCATTTGAATCAAATGAATACTTATAAAAGAAATTGGATTATTAGGTTAATCTTGATGTCTACGTAAAGGAGATAATTAGATTCTCAATTTTGAAAGATTTTTAAGATCATATCTTAACATCTCATTTCAATTCAATCCGACAAGAGTCAACAAAAAATTTAGAAAAATCAAAGAAAAGATAGAACCAAAAAACGTCTCATCAAATCAATTTGACATTTTCTTTTTTCAAAAATAAAATCAAATTAAATTCTTATCAAACTCCTAATGCTACTTACAAATCTTCATAAAGATAAGAGAAAAATCCACGACTAGAATAAAAAAAAAAAAGATCAAAACGTGGAGTTGAATGTTCACAAATTATTATACACACACGATATTATCAAAATGAATGTAATTCAATTGGTTAGTATTGGATTATCTTTCTCCTCAAAATTAGAGATATTTAGTTAAACTTTATGTATTTATTTTAAAAAAATTGTGCATATATATATTTCAATGCTTCTAACTTATTTATCTTTCCTCCTATTTCTTGTTACCCTTAGATTAAATAATAATTTTTAATAAATATGATATACTAATATTAAATTAGATTAAATATTGATCCAAAAACTTAAAATCGGTACCATAAATTTAATCTCTAATCTCCTCTACTCCATAATTATTGAATTAAAAGAAATCGTTTCATTTGATCTCAAAATAATTAAATATAAGATTATAGGCAGAGTTAGTTAGACTTCATATATTCTATGATTATATTTATCAATTTAGTGGTTCTTTCTATTTTATATTGATTATAGTCTATCATGTCTTCAACTAGTTTATGCCCAATAAGTGAACAAAATTATTGTTAACAAAATGTATGCTTGTGTATATAATCTGATCCTCAAAAGATTTTTTTTTTAAAAATGGTAGTTAGTGTAGAAAACATCACACATAAAATTGTTCATAAAAAAAAACTTATCAAATTGATTTGCTTAATATTATTTTAGAATATTGGTTTTGGAATGTAATTCTAAATAGGCATTGGCGTTATATAAACAACTCAAAAAATAGTTAAAAAAAAAAGATTAGTTTTCGGATATATCAAAATAGATTAAAATAATTTTTGTTATTTTTTTACAAATATTTTCAGATCTTTTCCTATTTATAATAATTAAAAAAAAAATCATCAGAGAAGGAAAAACCACGTGATTATTGATTTCATATTAAATAATACATAGAGATAATATATATATATATGTGTTATTCTCAGATAAGTATTAATATAATTTATGAAATTATTATTGATACTTATCAGCCATTCAAAATATCAAATAAAATTAAATGGTTTACTTTGATTCATATAAATATTCTTGTATCTTTTTTGTATTCTTCTAGTATTTAACAAGTTATTTGACTTCATATTTAATTAAGTTGTGCAAAATAGTCAACATGATGATTTTAGGAGCAAAAAGAACTCTTCCCATGAAGAAAAAACTGTCCAATTGATTGATGTTGGTTTACAGTTCTAAAAGAATAAAAGTAATGATAATGTATACCAATTTTAAGAATAATAAATGAAAAAAAAGTTTTGAAAGAAAATATGGGCTGGACTTAGATTGGCTCAGCAACTATATGATGGGCCTGAAACCCAACTAAAGGCCCAATGACTTGTGGCTCGTAAAATTCTGAAGACGTGGGTAATGCTGCAGGATAACAAATACATTGGGCCGAACCGAAGGTGGGCATGGTTTAGATTGGGTTGGATTAAATGACTTTTAAATCCAAACTAAAGATTCTTTTATAGATAACTTAAATATTATGATGTATTTGAACTAACTTTTAAAAGTAACGTGGAACAACCTTTAGCCGATGCCACAAATCAATCGTTGTAGCGTGGTGTACGCGCGAGAGAGGAAAAATGGTAACATTTAAGAGCACTATTCCGTTTATTTATATGAATTCGAGCACAAGAACGATGATTGACATGCAAAAGGCTGTACGTTCTAATTTTTCAGAATATGAGTTAAACCACAAATTGGATTGTTCTACATGGTTGTCTAGTTGAGTCAACCAAACCATGGTTAGTTGGTTTAGCAAGAGAAATAGAAAGGGCTGATAAAGTGATCAGGTGTGCTTAGTTTACATGGGTTTATATTCCTACCATACTTTTTGTACTAAATATGTGTTTCTATTATTATATACTTTTGAATATTAAAATTATTGCTTGTAAACATTTCATGCTTTGAAACAAATTTTGAATAATCTAAATATGAAATCATTAAGAAAAGCTTTCCACTTTTGTCGTAGATTCCCTCAATGATATGAACTACATTTTCATCCATGTGCCAAAAACACACGAAAACACACATCATCAATCTTAGTTAAGGATGATTCAAAGAATTCATAGAATGAAGACAAGGTTAATTGATTTAATATAAAAATATTGGTATTAGAATACAAATAGTAGTTTTGATTAGATTAGAAACGAAAAGTGTCACTTTCCAATACTGACCCACTCTCACATTTGTGTATATATAAAAGCAAAATGCCGGCCAATCCTCAAGTAACATTTCCCAAACCAAACTCAATGTCAATTGGTGGGTCACTCTCTTTTTCATTGGAGGATTCAATGTATGTAATTTAAAAATTGGGACAAAATTTGGCATTGTGTTTATGACATAAAAAAGAAGAGCTAAAAAGTATTATTATGAATAAGAAAAGCAGGGTAGGATATTAGATATGGTAAAAAGAAAAGAGAGAGAGGGAGAGAAAGGGGAGGATGGATGAAGGAGATAGGATACAAGATCACGTGGGATTCACGTGGAGAATTCTTATCCTTATAGTTATGGAAAGAGTAATTAACTTCCACAAATTTATTCGGCCACGTGTCAAATATTAGACCACTTGATTACTTCCATTTCGATGTCCATCAAAGTTGGGAGGAAAGGGGTATAAGTGTCTAATACGATCACCACACCCAAAGTCCCCTCTGCCCCCAAAGAAAAAGAAATTTTAATTTCTTTTTATAAAATTAAATCCGTGTAATGGCGGTGGGTCCGGTCAGACTAGAGACGTCACCGAGCAAGAGCACGGCGAAGTTTCCGAACGAGAAGCTGAGGGGCACTCAGATGGGGTAGGTGCCCTTCCGTGTCCAGCATCTCAATGGTGTTACGGCCGCCGAGGTGGTCTCTGAGGTAGATGGCGACCGAGGTCGGAACAGAGACGTCTTGGGCGGTTTGAATTATACAGCAGGGGACTTTGACGAGACCGAGCACTCCCCGTAGATCGCTGCTGAAGATAACCTTAGAAACAAAGAGGGAAATGTCGGGTCTCATATTGAACAGAGTTCGGCTGAATTCCTGTACGGCAGCGGGAACATCGGCACCGACAGAGAGAGGAGCAAACCCGTTGACCCAAGATTGGTAATTAGCCTTCATTGCAGCGAAAACCCTGTCTATCTCACTCTGTTCGAACCCACCATGGTAGTCGCCGTCGTTGAGAAACCTAAAAAAAATGAGAAGAGAATTTTAGAAGAAAATAGAGGGAAAACAGAGTAGTAGAGGGTAGAAATGAAAAAGGACGACGACCTTGGGGATGCGCCGATTAAGATGAGTTTGGAGAAGAGTTCGGGACGGCGGATGGAGGCGAGGATGCCAACCATGGCGGAGACGGAGTGGCCGACGAAGGCGCAGCGGTGGACGTGGAGGGAGTCGAGGATGGAGATGAGGTCGTCGACGAAGGCGTCGAGAGTGGTGTAACGGGAGAAATCGAAGAAGTCGGGGTTGACGCTGCCGGCGCAGACGAGGTCGTAGAGTATGACACGGTAGTAAGGAGTGAAGGAAGGGTAAACGAGTTGCCAAGCGGATTGGTCAGTGCCGAAGCCATGGGCTAAGACGAGGAAGCGGTCGCCGGTGCCAAGGACACGGACATTAAGGGCTTCAAGAAGGGCGTTGTTAACCATTGAAAATAGAAAGAAAGAGAGAGTTTAGTTCTGTTTTTGTTTGAGGGTTAAGAGGTATGGCGTTGGTGTTGGTGGGGTTTCTATTTCTATTTCTATTTCTACTTCTACTTCTAACTTCAACTTTACGCCTTTTCATCTTCTTTCGTCTCTACTCCCTATTTATAGGGATTTCAATTTTCTTTTTCTTTTTCTTTTATTTTTCTTTTCTTTTTTCTTTTTTCTTTTTCTTTTTCTTTTTTCTTTTAATTTAATTTAGTTTTTTTAAGATTAAAAAAAAGAAAGATGAAATTCTACATATTTACAGGAGGGTGAGTCAATTTAAAAAAAGTTGAACAAAAGATATCTTTTTGGTCGATGTTATATAATGATGGAATTAAGTGAGATTAATAGTGAAATTCAAATTCTGCTTCTTAGTGGAATAAAAAAAACACTTTTATTGCCCATCGACTTGTACGAAAATTTCAGCAAATAACAATTTAGTTTCTTTATATATTATCAAACTTTCTAATAATTTAATAAATAATTATTATTTAGTTTTTTATTTTACCCCTTCAATTAAATATCCATTATAATTTTTTTTATCAATATTAAATCTTTAAACTTTTATTAGTCTTTATAATAGTTGACAAATAATTCGATACATTTATGTACAAATTTCATCAATAAAATAATTAAGTTAGAATTTCTCCACCATGCTTATTTAATTTATTTATTTTTAACAATATTCAAACATTAACATTAATAAGTAAGAGTGTAAAATGTATCTAAATAAATAAATTTGTAAATCAAATAGAAACTAAAATGAATAAAAATAGATCATAATGTAAACTCAATTCAAAACTATTAATAAAATTGTAACATTTTAAAACCTAACAACTATTACGAAAAATTGTAACAAAAAATAAAAATTAGAATTTACTCTATGTAATTTTAAAAGTAGAACATCGTTCATATAATTTGGTAAGACCTACTAGATAGTCTCAATACTTTGTAAAATCTTCACAAATAATCTTAAAAACAGTTTTATTAAACCACGAAAACTAAATTCTAAATTCTAACCTTTCTAACAAGCTAGTAGACCAAATTAAATATATATTTTTTTGAGAATAATGAATACCAAATAAATAAAAGAGGATTTGTAATTTAATAAAAAAATCTAAAAAAAACGAACCCACACGTTAAAAACGTATTACATATAAAGAAAAGTTATTTGAATGAAAACTTCTACAAATTTCCCTTTTGTTTTTTTTTTTAAAGTTAAATTCTAACAAAATATCTACGGATACAAAAATATCTATTTATATCATAAACTATAAACTATAAAGTTAACATTAGACCTTCAAATAATAATTATATCAATTTAAATCATAAACCTTTTAGATCTTAAATATTAATTTAAACGTGGAAAATATTATAATTTAAAATTTGAGAAAACTATTTGATACAATTTAATTGAAGATATAAATTAATACAACTCGATAGGATAGAAATATAAATTGATATGTACTATTGTTTGTTTATATGTGTGTGTTTTATATAAGACTCTTATTCTTATTATTGTACGAAATCTTTAATATTTATTGGTTTATTATTGAAGAGCGGGGATTGTTGGTACTTGAGAGTTGAGAAGGACTTTGTACTAAAAGAGACATGTTTGAATGGGTTTACTTTTCACCTATGGTGCCCAAAAAAAGAAAATAAAAGAATGACTTCCATATATATATATATATATAGATATCATATATGTTGGTTGTCATTTTCTCAATGGAGGAGATCGAAAGAGAGTTGTTTTGTACTTCTCTTATTATAATTTCTGTCTTGAGTTAAATATGATATGATATACAAATAATAATGGATCTTATCTTATAATATTATGGTGACTAAGAGATATAGTTTGACTAATCTTAAAGCATTCAATACCACAATTTATGGGGCCACTACTTTGCTTAATTTATCTATAATTTTGGAGTAGTCTAGGAGTATATGAGTAAATGTCTTTTTATTTAATAATTAGAAAAGCAACTATGTAAGAATCTGATTGAATTTGATATTAAAACAAAGTAATAGTAATTGTTTATATGGTTAAGATTATTGAAATAATACGAGGATTTGAACGTTCAACTCTAAAGAATAATTATATTGACTATTTGCTATAAAGTTATGAAAAACAAATAATTTTAAATATATCTAGATTTTTTTAATTTAATAATTAAGATAATCTTTCATAGAATAATCTTAGTCAAAAAGTAACTAGGGTTGTTTTTATTAGCTTGCATTCGAGTTATATTAGACAACAACTCTTGAAGGTGGTAGTAGAGAAAAGAAGGATTCAAAAAACTTTATAATTTATGTGTTGATGCAAGCTGTCTTGAAACGACATTCTCACTATACCACAAACGTAGAATTAAAGATACTAAAAGTTTATACATATATAGCTTCTTAAGCTTTAGACGGTAAGTTTGAATACCTTTACTCTGACAACACTCTAAGTAACCAATTATGAGTCTTATCAACCTAATATTATATGTAATTTGTAAACTTGGGCCAAGAGTTTAGATGAGTGTTATAGATTGTAACAATCACACCGTCAGTGAATTATGCAAATCTTTTTGTCATTCTTTATTATCGACATCTTTTCTTTTTATTTGCTTGTGAATTTTGTTTAACATTCTATGACATTTATAACAAGTGTTGAAAGATATATAGAAAATAGAGATGAGAGGATTAGAAGGGAGAGAAATGAGAGAGGAAGTTGTGGATAAGAAACAATGAGTAGGATGACATTTGAAAGGGGTAGTAAAGATGGTGATGGGTGTGAGTGTGTGTGTGGGTATGATGAGGCTTTGGCGTTAGTAGTCACAACCAAAACAACTCAGCTACAGAGAAGCAACATGGAATCTTCATCTGCCAACCTTAATGGAGGATTTTAAAGGCCCACACCCATAAGGGGAATCTGATTCAATGGACTCTTTCCATCTTCCCTCTCTCAAAAACCCTCATGAACAGAAAAATATACTGATCAAAATAACACTACTTTACACTCATTTCTATCTAGCTATCTTCTTCACCTACAAAAATGACAATTTTTTTTTTAAATTGTCACATGAAAATTTGTTATTCGATGGTCAAGTGAAACGCATAAAAGTGGGTGAAGCCCTAAGATGCACACTCAAGTATTTTTCTGTCGATCGATACCTTCTACTTTTTGTTTTTGTTTCTTGTTTCCGCGTCCAAACACTTTGGTTCGATTCTTCTGTTTAACTGAGAGACTAAACTCATCACCACATCCTAAGGCCTAAACAAAGAAACCCAATCATTTTCTAAAACCTACTTTCAAAAAAGAATTTTGTAAAGCAATTTTCATATAAAGCCCTTCGACATCTTGTCTCTATAGCTTTGGCTGATCGTTCTACATTAACTTTTCAAGTTCAAAGTTAAGGAGAGAGCAAATTTGGGGGACCCCCCCCACCAAATTCAACACCCATATGACTAGAGAGAAAAAAAAAAAAAAGCAGTGGGTGGAAGAGAAAAGTTTGAAACTAAGAGCAGCAGTATGTAGATAAGATCCCTACTTTTTGGCTTCAACTTACCAAAACACATTCCCTACATTATCATTTCGCTTACCTTCTTATACATATATTTTGTTGACACATCCCTCAAAACTAGCCACACCAAAGATTCTATGAAACCGACCTTACTTAACTTGAAAGTTAATACTATATAAAAAGAATACGTATATTGTGATCAATAATATTACAGTTGAACCATGTTCATTTTGACATTGTCATTATTATAAGTCTAGATTGAGAAGATAAATCATAATAAATGATGTGTACATACATATATAATATAATGAATAAAGAAGGGTTTCAATGGGCCATTTAAAAAAAGGACAAGATGCAAGAGAAAAAAGAAGGTAAGAAGGAGTTGAAGATAAGAAGATGACAGTGGAAAGTGACCTTATTTGGTGGCAGTGGTGGGTAGGACTCACTTAGAGGGGTCTAGAAATAATGCTTTTATGGTACGACCGTACCTCATCTAAGGGTTTTGGTCTTTGGATGAGTTTCTCTGTTTGTGTCTTATTTGGACTCCATCAACCATACTCTTTACCCCTTTCAAAACCTTTACCTAACTATTAAACTCAATAACACCTCCAGTTGAAGTTCTCTCTGTTTTTGCAACCTTTGTGACCCAATGTTGTCATGTCATTTACTTCTCTTAAATTGCTTCTAAAAGTGAAAATTGCACCTACAAACAAAGTTAATTTTCTTAGCATGCTATTCTATATCAAGTTAAATATGTGTAATATTAAGAGAATGTGAAATTAAAACAGAAGATGAGGAAGAGTAGTGTTGGGGTTTATTAATGGAATTGAAATAGTGAGAAAAGATGGAAAAGAAAATGGAATAGGGAAGTAATGCAATTGTATTATTGCTCTAAAGATTTAATTTTAATTATATAAAATATATGATATTATTCTTTGGACATAATGATTTTCCCACCATAAGGATTCATGCATGTATATGTATATTATCATACGATACATTCCAATCAATCTCTATTCAACTTTTTCCTATAAACTCACTCTTACATTAAAAAGAAACCCTACACCCCTACACCCCTACACACCTTCTTTTTTCTTTACAAATTTCTTCCCTTTATGTATTTCAAACATTGTTATTAATTATTTACTTCCTCTAGCCTTATAAATTTTGGTCAAAATATTGTTTGTCCCAAATTGAGTAATAATTAATATTGAACATATAACACAAATTGGGATGAAATTAAAAAAGGATTAATAATTAGAAACTTACTCACACCTTTACCTAATAGAATACGACCTTTCTCTCACAAATCTTACTTTGTATTGAACTTGTTAAATTATTGTATTGGAAGAAAAGAACATGTACATTGTTGACCTTTGAGAGTAATAGAAAAGGAAAAAAACGTTGAGATGAATGGTTTAATATAAAATGTAAAAGTGTATAATAAAGAGGATATTGGAAGAGAAATTTGGGAAACTTTAGGGAAGGCACGCGTGTGAGGGCCAATAGTTTCTCTCCAATGTGGATTCCCCATGTTTATTGTTTTAAAGCTTAATTGACTTTTTTTTTTCTTTTTTCTTTTCTTTCTTTTCTTCTTCTTTTATTTATTTATTTACAAGCAAATAAATAAATAATTGTATGGTTTTTCAATTGAAGAATTGATTTGGTGGGGACTTTGGATAAGGTAATTAAAGTGGTTTTAGTTTTTATGCGGTTTTTGGCATCTCCCCTTAACAATAAAAACACAATATCAATAAACACTTTCTTCCCTTCCACTCACACATTTTTATTATTTTCTCTCTCTCTTTTATTTCTCAACTTTTTTGTCTCTCATCTTTTTAATTCCAATTCTAATCGATTCCCATTTCATCTCTCATAAACCATTCGATTTTTACTTTTAAATTTTAGATTCTATTGTTGTTATTTTTATTAATAACATTGATAGATTGTGATAAAAGTCCATCAGTAACTATTATTGATATAATTTATAAATATTTTAATTTATTTTTCTATTTAAAATAAAAGGTCTCTAAACTCTATATATTTTCATCCCTCATTTCTTATTTAACTTTATTAAGAAAAAACATTTTAAAAAATTACGCCTCTTAATTGGTCTATGATTTTTTTTTCTTTTCAAAATTTTAAAATAATTTTCATTTTTCATAATTAAATTCTTCCATAAGAAATAGATCATAACAACGATGGAATTTAGAGTTAAAAGTAGTATTTATAAGCTTAATTTTTAAAAAAATAAAAAAGATTAAATAGTTACCCAACGAAATCTTAATTATGCAATTTAAATCTAAATGTCGGTAGATGGAAAACAAAAAAAATATATATATATACTAAGATGATGTATACTATTGATTCAATAGGATGTTTAATAATTCATCCTCCAACATGAATTGGTTAATAATAGATGATCACCTGATGCTTTTGTAAAAAAAACTCAAAAAGTGAGTAAGAATTAACAATAAAAGTCGACCCCAATTTCAATATAGAGTAGAAAATATGATTGGAAATTAAAGAACCTTTTTAAATAAAGTGTTGGGAATGTAAAAGAAATTGGAATGGGCACCATGGATTAAAAAGCAATCATAAGTTGAATTAAGTTAGTAGCAGTAGTAGTAATTGGAAAATAAAGTTTGTTCCTTCTTAACTTCTAGTCTTCCCAGTAATTATTCTATAAAAAAGTTTATCATATAGTTTATCATTATTATTTATTCTAAAAAAACCAAAGATTTTTTAACCAATAGCAACATGCCACCTCATAAATCAAAGAAACTAAGTTGTCTTTTCCCACTTCTTTTCATAAAAGTTTTTCCCATCACTCTTTTTAATTCTTCCATATTAATAATAATCAAATAATTAAATTATGTGATTAATAGTTTTCAGTTAATATTTAGAGTGCTAATTATATTAAGTATAAAGTTCCATCAAATAATTTGGAATAGTGAAGTAGAAAAGGAAGGATATTGGGGCCAACTACACAAACGCAACGCATGCAATAACAATACAACATATCCCTTTTTTATTCTTTAACTTTTTAACTTTTTTTACCTAAACTTAATTAATTCTATTGTTGCATTTAACTTAAACATTACTATACATTCATCCAAACTTTCATACCCAACTTCTTCTCTCAATTCTTTCGTGAGTTACAATAACAACAATGCTAGTTAACATCTTCAAAATGTTTTAATTTTATCTTTGGATGGTAGATGAAAAGTTGAGTAAGAAAAGAAGAATAAACATTGTGATAATTCAATGGAAATTTATTTGGTGTTTCTTATTTGCACATACAAGATTGTTGGGCTGGATAGCGTAATGGGCTTCACACATTACTTCAAATTTTCAATGAACTATTTAATCCAAAAGCTAGACAAAAATTTGAGGGAAATTTGAACTTTTAATTTCATCAAATTGGAACATACATACATTTACCCAAAAATTTAAATTTTAATAATTAAACAAGTTTACCCAAAAACTACAAATTTGAACCCAAAAAAAAAAAAAAAAAAATAGAACTGATATTTTTTTTTCTCTGAAATTATTGTCAATTTTGTATCATATTGGTTTTTATAGTTCATTGAAAATGTAAGGGAATATTTTCTTTTATTTTCTACAAATTCTCGAATAAAACACTTATTGTATATATGAACACTCTCAAATTTAAGGTTATAATTTCAACCCTTATCTAACTTTTTAAGTACAATTTCATGAAATTAAGAATTTAGGATAAATTTGAATACAAATTTTTTAAAAAAATTAGGGGTAATTTTAAGTTCTTTTTCTCCAAAAGATTATACCAAAGGTGGATTTGATTTTAGAAACACAACATATTTATTTTATTTTTCCTGCCATAATAATGAATACGCTAACCAAGTTCAATAAATTTAAGTGTTTACTTTCAAATTACTAGGTTGAATGAACTATACATAGCGCTTAAAACTCATATAATGAATTGGTTATCCAAATTAAATTAAAATGTTCTATGTTTTGTTAATGAAACATTTCAAATATAAATCACATCTAACTTTTTGATGAAGAAATATTTGGATCTAAAAAAGGTTAAGATGTTAATTAAAATTTGAAGGGTTATATATGTGTATATATGATCGAGTTTTAATTGGGTTGGAGATTTAAACCTTACTTTTCTTTTTCCATTAAATTATATTTAATTTATTTGATCACAATGGATTAGAAATGAAGGTAAATTACCCCTCAAAATCAAGATTTTAAATACTGATTACATTTTATTGATGTTATATATATATTTATAAAAGATTTAGCAATCAGTAAAAAGTGGAAGATTGTGAATGGTTGTATGAGAGGATTCTCCTCATGATTATAATTTTATTAAACTTGGGATTAAAATGATCTAAATATGGCTTAATTATAATGAGCTAATATAAGATTACAAGAGGGTACAAAAAGGGAAATAAAAGTGTGTCTCAATGAGATAGAAAGGGAGAGAGGTTATGTTGAAGGCCAATGTCCATTCCATTGTAAGCCAAAGGAGCAAACATCCACATCTCATCTGAGCTCAACAACTGCACAATATTAAACACAAATCCCACTTTACTAAATTTCCTTGTCTTTTATTATTTGGGAATTAATTCATTGTTGAAAGCCAAAGAGGAATTAGAAAAAGAATCGGTTTGATGACATTCCTTTTTATCTTTTGTCGGCAAACAGAGAGATTATGAACAAAATATCATTCATATGAATATCTCACATACCAAATTAATATATACACACTAATGTGTTGTTGACATAATATTAAGTTCTATAGGTCGAAGACTGTTCTTAAGGATTTTTTTTGGGTTTGATTACCAAAGAAAGTGGAAGTTATTTGGTTTGTGTTACCTTGATTTGGAGCTGCAAAAACTTGACATAATGAACTGCTTCTTCGAGCATGGTACTGATATCAACCTGCTTCCATCAAGTTCTTCCAAATTAATATATGTATATAATTTCCCATTGAATGATGAAAAAATATAACAAGAATGGGAGTTCTGATTCTGACCTTGGTTCCATTTGGAACAAGTTTTTGTAATATTCTCAACCTCTCATTGATTCTTTCCCTTCGTTTCTGGGAACCCAAAGCCAATCATAATCTGTCAGTAATTTGAAACATAATGATATATATAGAAAAGAGAAGAAGAAGAAAGAGGCTTACTCTGGCGTAGAGGCTTTGGGGATCGGTGGCCGACCCTCTGCTTGCTCTGCTTTTTCTGTTGACGCCACCGTCGGAGCTGGCGCCTGAGCCGCCGCCATTGGCTTCCTCGGAACTATTCTCTTCCTGGTCTGAATTATAACTAATGGAGCTCTGTCCTTCCTCCTCTACAGTTTCCCCTCTCCGCTTCTGATTCTCTGTTTTCTTCTTCCTCTGCACCTGCATTTTCCATTATATATTCAAATTTCCTTAAATTATCTCCAAGTGATTTTGGAAATCACAAAAGTGGTTTTAATGTTAAGCTTTTGTGAGCTTACATTTGAGGTGATTCGAGTTTTCTTCTTCTGATTATCGGAAATGTCTCCATTATTGACTTTCCTTTTCAATGCAATTGGTAATTTGTTTCCGGCACCGGCTGAATCTAGAAGCGGCGACGGTGGCGGGTGGTTACTTTGTAGTACATTATTCTCTATGAATCTCGCCATGCCGGAATCCTTCCCTTCGGCATCGACGGCGAGAGCATTATTGACTTCCTCGATTAGAACATCAGAAAAAAACTCGGACCCAAAATTCCTCTCATCAATTGGCATAAAAAAATCACTCGAATTCGGAATCAAAACTGAAGCACTAGAACAGCTCCTAATGTCCTGTTTACAATAACTCTGCAAATTAGGAACAAAAGCATCCAATGAATAGAACCAACTGCTGCTGCTGCCGCCGCCGCCGCTGCCATTGTTGGGCAATTGATGAAGCTCACTCGAACAACAATTAGTCATCGGTATATGGGTCTGATTTATCTCTTCCGATGAGAACATGGCTGCGAAAGATTCCCATTCCCCATCGGAAAAAACTCCCAAAGCCTCCATTTTTATTAGGGAAGAAAAAGCAAAGGTTTTTTGTTGTGTTGTGTGTGTTTGCTTGAAATTGAAAGAGGTTTTAAGATGAATGGGATATTTATACCCAACGATGAGATGAGCAAATGTGATCATATAAAATTTGAGTTAAAAGAGAATTTGTTTAATGATTGATTAAGCAATTGTTTAAGCTTTAATTCTATGTTTGTGGAATTTTATGATGGATTGGATTGAAAAAGAAGAGTCCAATGTGGGGGCCCCTCATAAGAAAGCAGACTCCAACTCACAGATGGGGCCAAAGCTTCATGCAATAATGAGTTTGATAATTTAGAAAATATAATCACAATTATTAAGAATTAATCAATAGTTTATAGTCATTAATTTGCATAACAAACAAGTATTCTATCATTATCATTATCATAACCCTAATACTTGACTCTAAACACATCTTTCCCCCACTTAAACAAAATTGGCATCTTTGTTAAATTACATATGAAAAATTGTTGGCACATAGATCTTGTTTCAACCCTCTAACCAACCATTCGAACTCCTTTAAATTTGTAAATATACATCAAATATAATTTGTTGTCTAAACTAAATTATTTTATTAAATGTTTATAATTCGACGAAGGAATGAAAATATATAAAAAATTCATCGTTCAACAACTACTTGAACATGTGTAATATCTACAACGTTGGTTAGTATAGGTTTTGCTATTAGGTTATAGGTTTTTAACCACTTAACTTAGTTAAATTTTAGGATGAGTTCAACTAGGCCGACTTAACCTTGAGACTTTATTGTTCGTACTTTAGACTTAGATCTTGCCTTGATTACCCTTGGATTATTCTCTTTCATTTCTCCTCTTTATTTATTTTTTGTCCCTATTGCATGTAGTTTTGTCCTTTGTTGTTTTTAATTTTTGGTGATTTTGCATTTTGTTGGTACTTTCTTTCGTCATATATTTTGTTTGTTCTAAATGAGACTTTAATTTTGTTTTATTCGGACATGGTTTGCATTTCAAGAGAGAGGAATTTAAAATCACTGTATTTTCAATAGGGAGCAAAATTATATAATAATTTTTGTGTAAATATCCTAATCATGAGATTAGAATCATTTTTTTAATTTTAATCCGATAAAGTTATGAGACATAATTATTCGAGATGATATCTTTCCATTCTCCCTCGTACCCCTCACTATGCTTGTTCATATCATTAAATGAATTAGTGTCTTCCTATTGTTTTTAAAAAAAGGTAATGGTCCAAAATAGAAGAATAAAACTATTTATATTTTATAGAAAATGAACTTTTCTTTCTTTTAGTCATTTTTGTTTTTTGTTTTTTTAAAACAAAACAATACAATAAATATCATCTATTTTAGTTAAATCTTACAGTTAATTTAATTTTAAAAATTATCCTTATTTCTTACACTTTTGTTACCTAAATGAACACTTTAATTTTTTAAAAGTTGAAAAAAAAATAGGTATCAAACATGTTTTTAGGCTCAAAATGAGTATAACTAAATTAACATAAGAGATTAGAGATACAATTTCCTTAATCCAATGTTTAATTTAATTTTTTGTAAACCACGTCTTTATAATTTCTTTTAAAACTAAAAATAAAATATTTATTTTTCACTCTCACGAGAAGAGTCAAGGAAACTCAAACCATATTTGATATTATTATTCTTCATTTGTTATTTAAGTAAATGTTTTGCATGAAGAAATTGGATGTGAGTGAAAAGGTAATGTGATGAAGCAGAGATTTTGATATGAGTGAAAAGGAAGAAGAGAAAGGAAAGGGAAGATAGAAATGAAAATAGATTGATAAAAAAGGTAGAAGAGAATTAGGGGGTTTGGTTTGTGTGGAAAGGTTAGACGACTTATGTGAGAAAGGGTTTGGTTTGTATATTCTAAAAATGTAAGAACGTGGGCTGTCTTTCCTTTTAATATTATATAACAACAAATATACATTTACATACATACATATATATTTAGATTAATTATGTTTGGGATAAACAATATTAAAAACAAGAATTTAATCATTTAATATCACATCGTGGGAAGTTTCACATTCTTATAAACTCAAGACAAATGACCGTTATAATCGCTTTTTGTCCATATTATTATTTCAGGCTCTCTTTTTCTTCGTTCTTTCTTATTTTTTAACACTTGGGATGTGATATTTATGAGTGACAGATAAATAATCTATGTGCAACATTTTGTCTACGTTCACACTAATTAAACAGTTTGTTTTGTTAATTAATTAATTAATGTTCTTAATGTTATTCAACCCTACATTACTCCATTAATAATCATCTTGCTTTTTGTTTTTGTTTTTTAAAATTAAATTTTTAGTTTAAACATTCTATCTTTTAACTCTAAAATTAACCATACTATCTTTAAAATCAAATCCTACTTTTATCTTCAAATGTGTTTTCCTTTGTTAATCAACATACTACCAAACCAAGTTTTAAAATCTAAAAAGGGTTGTTTTAGCTTTTGGATTTAGTTAAATAAATTCAATCCATTGTATTTTTTTTTCAAAAAAATACAAATCACTGTAAAACCCTAAACTTAAGCCCTAAACCCTTAAGTTTAACAAACAAATGATGGTATAGAAATATTTGCACTGAAAAAATGATAATTAAAAAGAAATTAACCAGTAATTACATCTGACTTAGATCCAAAACTTTCTCTTGTATTCTATTTTACATTGGTTAGCTAAGATGAGTAGATAAATATAATGTTACAAAACAATACTAAAGTTTATGGTTCCAAATAATTATCATTTAAATGGTAAATATACGAAATGGTAATTAACAATAATAACAATAACAACATTAAAAATTGAAAAAGAAAAATATGTTTGGAGCAATATTTCAAGATGTGTAATTAATTAAAAGCTCAACAACTTTCCAAATAACTTAAATGAATTAGTGGGTGTGTTTCTTGCGGTGGTTTTCTTTATATCTTTATTTATTTTTTCCCATAATGTAAAACCTCATTTTCTTAATGTCGGCTTGACCAATTGATATATATGAAGCATACTCTTTGCTTTGCTCTCTATATTTATATATACAATAGTAATTAAGTTTTTTTAATACTATTATCACTAATTTAATTCCCTCTATTCTTAATATAATGATATTAATGTTAATGTTTGCATAAAATGGATAGATTATAGAGATAGATCAAAACATATATCCAGCTGTGTAATGGTAGATAGATAAACACCTAAAATTTGAAGCCGACAGTACACTTAAACTATATGCAATATTATCCACTCTAATTATTGACTAAAACAGCAGCTAAATACAATTAAGTTCATTAAATTAAGATAACTAATTTAGTTACTGATCTAGTGGGCTTCAATATACATAGAAATTAATGTACGTCATATTAGTTGTTTGGCTTCTAAGTCAACAGCAAGGTTCCAATACATAAACAATCCATGTAATTTATGTTTACTTTTTTTAGTTGAATGTAGTTTGTTTATTGAAACTACACATTTTGAACATTGTCTAAACTACATTTGCCCAAAGTTGGACAAGTTTTGTGGGGTTTAAATTTATGAAAGAAAACAAATGAATTGACTTAGGGTTGTAATAGAACATTTTTTTTACGTTAAAAACACGAACTATTGTTGTTTGCGTTGAATTTTGGTAAGCGAGTATTATTTTAAACTGTCGAAAAACTAACCAAAATCATAAATATTTTGGTTGAATTGGTTTAGTTCACAAATCAAACGTCCTGATATATAATATTGTAAAAAGCAAGTCAAATGAAAAGACTGACTATACAATATTACAAATCAAATTGCAGAACTACCCATATTTATACTATTATAAAGTTTTTTTAACTTAAAAAGTCTGTCACAACAAAATTTTCTGAAATAAAGAATTCAACTACTTCATCCTTCTGTTAACAGATGGAAACATAAAATGTTACATATTTATTGCTCAATACATAGACTTAATTTACCGACAATATATGAAAATCAGAACTAATGTGTATATATAATATATATAGACAATGGAAATATTTAACAGTAGGGACAGGTCCGTAATTCAAAAGGAGGGCACTCTTCTCCGCCGCAGATTCCGCCGCGTCTGCCGGTTTGGTCTGACTCGGCCGGACCACCTTTTTTGTTTTATGTACCGCCCGTTGCACGACCTTTCAAACCAAACCCACGCCTTCCCAAACCTAAAATTTTAAATGAAAGTAATAAGAAGAAGAAGAAGAAGAAGGCTTAGAATCCGATTTTATTCTTGCCAACGTGGATCGGACGATTCCTATTGGCTGCCTGCACGTCCACGATCACTTGTTTGGAAAAAGAAAACAAAGAAGAAAGAAAGAAATTAAACGAATAAATAAAAGTTTTAATTTTCTTCTCACCAAACACATTCCGGAATTTGTTTTTCCTTTTTTCTTTGGATGGCGTTTTGGGATTGATCCACGTGTGATGGTGTTTTGATTGGAATTTTTGGTCCACGTGGGATTCTCATTCTTAAGAAACGTCCACGTGTTATTCCCCTTGGCCCATTTATGCTAATTTTATATTAATGTGAGAATTCATTCATAATCATTGAAAGGAAGAAAAAAAATTAGATATGGTATTTTTTAAATCATATCCGTAATCGACAAATTTGGAAGGGACCAAATAATTCATACATCACTATTTTACTCCCTTAATTTTTTTATTTATTAAAAAAAGATCTGCTTTTTAATTTAAGATTATTGTGTAACACTCTAACTTATATTTTGTTCCTAAATTTATTTATCTACAAAATTTAAGTTTTGTCAAATTTTGGATTATTATACCCTTTACATCTACAAGGGTTGTTGTTTAAACTTCTTTTAAATCAAATTCGGTTATAGTTTAGTTGTTGTTTAATTTATATATATATAATTTAATATATATAGAAATTCTAACTTATCTTAGCTTTATTTGTTTATTTTGGTTTTTCTTTTATTAAAAACACTCCTCTTAAAAGTTTTTTATATTTTCTAAACACGTTGCCTAGGTTGAAAATAAAAATTCAAAAAAATACGCACTAATGTTCAAATCTCTCTATGATCACATATTATACTTAACCTAATTTGCACGTATTAGTGTTAATTTAAGCATAATTCAATGATCAACAATTTTTCTATTCAAATTTCTGTTATGTAATATCAATATCACATATATATTATAAATCTATTTATATAGTATGCATACTCATTTTATTATTAATCGAAGATTTAATAACATAATTTGATACAAGTGTTTTCTCCAACACAAAATCTCATATACAACCTGCCCAAGAATCAAATGATGTAGGGAACAAAATTTCCTATGAACACAACATCATATTGTTTTGTATAAGATATTTAATTTCCTTAATAATGTCCATTTTTATTTGATGTAATATATTTTCTTCAAAACAAACGTGGGTTTGTTTAATCTTTTTAGTACCAAGTCATAGTAAGATCCAATCAAAAACCATTCCCATATACAATTGAATATTGCCCATGCATATGCAACTTTCCTATTTTTTTTATATATATATGTCATATTTTTTCCCTAAAAATTGAAAATCATACTCTTCTATATATATATACACACACATTTATAATCTACAAAAAATACCCCTATGTTTTTTTAAAGAAAGATATTTGAATATAATTATCATCCATATCGATCATTAATTGCTTACCTCATTTTAAGCACTCTAGTTTGTGTTTTTGCCTTTTCCTTTAGTTTTTTAAATTAAACATATTCTTCTATATATATTAAATTGTCCATTATTGGTTCATAGAACTTGCTACGCATGCAATTTGTAGCCACTTGATTTAGAATTAATGGCACAATCTAACAAAATAACTCTACAAAATCAACATAGAGATTTGATTGATAGATTGTTTAAACTTGTAGGAGTGTAATTTCCAACTATCTTATTGTTTATCTACATTTTTAATATACGATTAAACAAAAATGTTTTTAATATAAAAATATATGAACTTCTACTACCATACACGTCGCTACCATTAATATTTTGTTGATCTTAAATTTTAATGTTAAGAGATCTTCCTTTAAGATTAATGTGGTTTATATATTTCTCACGAACAAATATAATAAACTAACTAAAGGTGATATCACATGTAGTTGAGGTCGTATGCATTTTTGTCTAATATCAATGAAATTGTTGATATTTGATAAAGATCTGTAAATCAAATAAATTATACCAATTAATTATTCTATTTTATAATAGATTTATTTTATTAAATTCACGTTTTTACTATTCGGAATAGATCCAACTATCTTAACCACGACAGATAATTAAAAAAACTGTAAAAGAAACTGAGAAAAAAAAATTATGAACAGGTTGGTACTAGAAATATTATATAAATGTTTAAATGAACAACATATTATATTAAGTATGTGACAATATTTCATCCATTATAACTAAACTTAAACTATATAAAGATTAAGATAAGATTTGTTTCAATTAAAAACATATAATTGACATAATATTTGCTAATGCACACATATCAATTAATGTAATGTTATTTGTTTGATCAATCATGTCTCGTATTTATTATAATTGTTGTAAAAAAGAAAGTATAAGAAAAAGATTGGAACATTTAACTTCTTAATTAATAATAGAAATATGTTAATATTCGTTATGAAATATATAGTTAATCTTCAACTGTGCTGTGAAATCACATGTTTTAAAAAGAAAACTTGGAATTCTATTCGTATATATGTGAAAGAATAAAATCTTGAATCTAACATTTATTAAATCAAATTTAAAAAAAAAAAAAAAAAAAAACTGCCAATTCTTGTAGTTTAATTTTTCCATTGAACTTTGAAAAGGAAATAAAAATTTATTAAACCCCAAGTGACAGATAATAGCTGTGTATAAAATTAAAGAATCCCAATTAATTTACAAATAGCATTCCTCATGCATGGAATTTCAAAACCCAAATATATTTCTTCATTTTTTTTAAAGTTGCAATGTTGTAGTTTTCTTATTTAAATATTGTTTATTAATTAAAGCCAAGGAATTTCAAAATAATAATAATAATAGCAATGCTATGAATGCATTAATTTACATTTTAATTATCTTCGGATTGTTAAATTGGTTAGGGATTGGACTATTCTATATATTATTTTTTCAAAGATGATATAATATAAATTAGTGTTCTATGTCATTTAAAAATATTTTAGGATAATTTATTTATAATAACGTCAAGTTGTCTGATTAATTAAAAAATGATATGGCATGGAAGGAAGTTGTATAAAGACAATTCTAATTTAAAAAATTGTATTAATTGTTAATCACAGACCTAAATTAATTATTCCATTATATTAATTAATAATTCTATTTGTTATGATATAATGGATGAACGTTATATAAATATTAATTCTATGTTGGACGGTAGTTCTTTTGTTTGATTTTGTATCCATAAAGAAATTGTTCAATATGAAGCAAGCCCATGGCATTTATGGTTTTACATAAATAAATAAATTAGTTGCTTTCCTATTAAAGGGTAATTTATTTGTAAAGAAGTTGCAAATACTTCATATTTAGTTTGCCTACAAATTGGTTGTCTGATTTGTTTTGTAGAAAAAAATAGTGTTCATATCAATATTTATGCAAAAAATAGTGCATCTTTGAATAATCATCTACGTTCTTCGTCGTATTCCTTCTTTCAA
The DNA here is from genome assembly GCA_025688845.1 of Cucumis hystrix. Lineage (NCBI taxonomy): Eukaryota > Viridiplantae > Streptophyta > Magnoliopsida > Cucurbitales > Cucurbitaceae > Cucumis > Cucumis hystrix. Next base: position 17,890,977 of record CM046885.1, on the reverse strand, counting down.
TCTCATGCCTTGGTTCTAAATTTATCATATATGTTTAAATTTGTTCACTAAGCAACACAATAGAAGACGACTGAAACAAACTTCATTAATGTTATAAATAATATGTGATACTAAATTTATATTTAAAATATGTAAATGGTAAATAAACAAGTAGTTGCTTAACAATTACAATAAAATTATTATGACCTAAGCCTCCAGCACAAATTATTGAACCAGATAAACCTTTATTTATGTATAAAAATGATTAATGACGTAAAACTATCACTATCAAACTTCCTAAGTAATAAATTTAATTTTCCCACCACATTAATATATCAAGATGTAAGCTTTTCAAAGATGATCAAACAGGTGTATGCCCTAACAACTAGATACTTAATTTGTTAGGTAACTTCAACCACATGAATTGTTTGTTCCTGAAAGAGCAAGTATGAGAAGTATCTAAGAAAACAAAGTAGAAATTAGCCTCCATCCCATATGAGCATTTCGCATAAATTTAATTGAACAAATAAGGAGACTTACAATTAAAAAAAAAAAAAAAAACGTACAAAACCTAATAATATTGCATAGTGATGGGTGGGAATAGGCATTTTTATTTGATGAAAACTACTTAACTGCAAAGTAAAGAAGTTTCAGCAGATATTCAAAATTAACATGAACCACTTCTCTCTCTCTCCTTCCCATATTCAACAGGTAGGCAGAAAAGAGATAGCAGGACAATTAACAAAGAACAAATACATTACCACCAGATTAATCAAAAGCTAAATACAGTCTCTACAGACCTTTTTTTTTTCTTTCTTCTTTTGTTTAACCTCTCCAACTCTCAAAACAATACCAACCCTTTTACTTCTAGCCGGACTCTCCGCTTCAAAATTATGCAGTACTTTGAAACTTCAACTTCCAGCAGCCATACGATCTTAGTACCACCATTTCCAAACACGACGGATTGCATATGATCATCCCTCTGCATTAACTAGAACGAATAGAGGTTTGTTTCCCAATCGTTCACGGCCCTGATAAAATGCCAAAGGAAAAATGGCAGAAGTTTATTTTAAATTTCCAAGACTACAAAAATGAGAATCATAAGCACATCATAAACATGATAAGACTAGACAAAAGTCTAGTACAAGGTTCTGATCTGTTCTCAGTTTTTTGCAAATACATACCTTTAGTCCATCCAGCTCGATCACACATGCACACTCGACCACCTCAACGCCAACTCGCTCTGCCGTATGCAGATCCACAACCAATCAATACAAACAAACACTAGATTACGATTATGAAAAAATATTGCTCATTTAGAAAAGTTATAAAGAGAAGGATCCCATCCGCGGAGCAGCCACAAAGGGTTGAGTCAACAGAGAACTATCATTTCTCAGCATACTCTTTAGTACCATAAGTTACCAAACTGAGAGTTTGTTCAGAAACTGCAGCATGATGGTTCCCGAAATTGCATATTCACTATTTTGGTTTTGGCAAAAGCCAAGGGAGCTTTTGAGATCTCCCCGGCCCAAAAAAGCTGATATGCGTAAAGATGAAAAACTATACCATCCCCTCACTGCCTATAACAGGATTGTTGCCTCCTAGCTAACAGAATCATAAAGGGCCCCACACAATCAGCAAAACTCTAAGTAACGCTCATGCCCACAGAACAACTTTTATTCCTAACTCATTACTAAATTTTGCTCACAGCATTTCTCATTCCTCTTTCTTAAATCCGGGGTCAATTACAGCACTCATAATAACAATTAACCAGATTCAACGAATAACCTGAGACCTAGAATTGAGCAAGTTTTGAATATCACAGACAAGATAGGCAGTGTCATTGTGCAAAATACCAAGTGAAAACAAGGTGCTTCCTCGTTTTATTTAGTTGGGCAGTTCATGTTCAACAAATAAGTAATATATCCATTTGAAAGACAGAACATGGGCTTTAAAAGTAGCCTACCAAGTAGCCTTATTGCTGCACACAAGGTTCCTCCAGTTGCAATGAGATCATCTATCACAAGAGCACGTTCTCCAGCTTCAACAGCTCCCACATGCATCTCTATTTTATCAGTTCCATACTCTAAAGAGTACTCTTCTGAAATGACTTCACCTGTGAAAATCATCAAATGAATGCAATTAAGATACAGAATTGTGATTTTACTTCTATTTGAAGATGGAATAATAATGGATAATAGCCCAGAGTATACTAATATTAAGTTTACTAAGGCCTAGGTTGATAACTAATTTGTTTTTAGTTTTTGAAAAAATGTCTCAGCTTTCTCACAATTTCTTTACAACAGTTTTCATCTTTCCTAAGAAAAGTTCTCAATTCAGAGCCAAAATCCACAACCAAAAACTACTATTTTCGGTTTTTAGAACTTATCTTTGATTTTAAAAACATCCCTAAAAGAAAGATAACAAACCAAAGAAACTCCCAGGTGAAAGTAAGTGTCTATAAGCTTCATTTTGGAAAATAAAAAAATATAGGGTCATCAAACCAAAGTGATCAAAATAGCAAAAATAACTTCAACCATAACTAAAGCTTGAAGTTTCTTGCATTGGAAAGAGATTAACCATCGAAAGAATTCGGATTGATCACTCATTTACCATCGGGTCATAGAAAGCAAACAAACGCGATACCATATGCATGTAGAGTTTTTGTAACATGCAGAAACATTCTGCTTGAATCGGTAGCTGAAAGTAGACATAGATTCAGAAGGGTAAGTTGTACCAGGCAACTTCTTGGGTTTTCTCATGGGCACGAATTTTGCACCAATAGCCAGAGCTATCGGAGGGCCAAAAATGAAACCCCTCGCCTCAATTCCTGCAGAAGAAAAAGATCAATCAATGGTTAAAAGTTAAACCACAAAAAAACTTCTCCCCCTGATGTAAATGATCCTTTTGAAGGTAGAATTTACCAGCGACGACAGAGATATCCTTCCCTCTGTACCTCTCCACGAACAAATCGATAGTGTCCTTGAAGGCCTTTGTATCAAGAAGCAAAGTTGTAATATCCTGAAACAAAATCCCTACAAAAAAAAAAAAAAATCTATTTAGCTCAAAACTTAGTACCAAACAACACCCATCACACACGAACAAAACCCAAATGAGCATGACAGGAAAAATGGATCTCTCAGCCTAAAAATGAGCAATCGAGAACAAGATGAGTACCTGGTTTAGGAAAATCTGGGATAACTCGAATGGCCTTGGAGATTTTGGGTATGCGTGGGTCTTGTTTATCGGCGGACGCCATTTCTTGATCCGGCACCGTCTTCCTCACTGCCAAACAGCCGCCGGACAGTCGATCAAGACAGTTTCACGAAGGTAAAACCAGAGAGAAAGTAGAGGGGCAGCGGCCAATACGGAAAAGCAACCATAGGTTTAATTTATTATTTATTGTACAAAAAGTAGGAGGAAAGAGCGTTTGACAATCACAAGGGAGAATCCAAATGACCAAAATGCCCCGTCATTACATAAAATTCTTACCCGAATTCCCGCAAAAGAGAAGTTCAATTTTGACATGTGTGGACGAATATTGACTAACACAAGAGACGATCGAGAATTCGAATTACCATTGCATCGCAGAGGCGAGAAGGAAGATGGAGTCAAATGTGTACGACAAGACGAGAAAGCGCCGCCGAGAGCTGTTGAGGTAGAAGCAATGAGATCAGGAGAAGGAGTGAAGATGGCGGTGGTCCTGTAGTAGTGGGAGGGTGAAGGGGAAAGAGGAAGTGAGGAAGTGAGATTGAAGACTGCTTTCATCGCCGGCTCTGATCTGAAAGAAGAAAATAAAACTAAAAATTATTTAAGAATTGTGGAGTGAAGGCGAAGGCCAATTTGGTTCGATGAATTTTGCGGTCATTCCTATGTAAGCCACGTGGACAATCTGAAATTAAATACTAATAAATAAATTTAATTTAATTAACCAATAAAAGTGCACCATTTTTTTTTTTAATTTTATAATTTATATACATATATACATATATACATATAGTTATTAAACATTTTTCTTTTACCTAAACTCTGCCTACCTTCCTTAATTATTTTATAGGAACTATTTTAGTTAATAAATGAAATTTAAAAGTGAAATATAGAGGAATATTGTGATTGAGAATCAAAGGCATTAAGGCAGCAGCGTATTGATTCTCATTCTATTCTCATGGGCAGTTTTTAATTCCTTCCCCCCAAAAAATGACATTTCCTTATATGGCCTATCATCTTTTTCACCTTTTCTTTTCATTCTTTCAACCATATTTACATTAATAAATTTTATATATACATAAAACCAACATATTTATTACAAATTTCAAAGGTTTAATCGGACACAAAAATTTTCTAAACTTTTTTATGATGGTTTGATTGAAAAACTAACTCTTACTTACCGATGCTCACCCTTTGAATCATGGAGGACTAACCAAGACCAACTCTACCGGTGGATATCCCAAACCTATTTTGAAGGAAATTAATGTTGAAGTCTGTTTCCATAGGTAGTTTGGTAAATGAAATTTATATAAAAGCTAAGAATATGGTACCAAAATAGAAGAACCTAAATTTGTATTTTTATGTATTTGGTTTGTGGGTAATATATGTATACACACTAATAAAATAAATAAAATATATGGATGAGAAAGAAAGCATTGGCAATGAATACTTAAAGTCCACAAGAAATGTGGAGTAGCAGTAGTCACTATTCAATTATCTACTCCTTCCTATTGACAAAATTGTTTCCATATAACTTTAATATGGTTTAGGTACATATATACTTCTAACTCACCAATCAAAACTAATGTTTGATATAAGTGGCTAATATTATGTTTACCAATAAATTATGCCAAAATGTTATTTGAAACAGTTCTTCAAAACAAGATTTCAGAACTGCTTAATTATGATTTCTGTTCTTCCTTCCTCTCTCAACTGCATATTCTTCCATCTTCTCTAAATCGCCTTCCTTGCTCCTCCTTTCTGCACCTTGGATTCCATCAAGTGGAGTTCTTTTTTCTTCCTCCGACAACCCACTTAATGACAATTGAACAAAGTGTTTTCAAAAGCCAAATGAGCTAAGCTCAGTGGAATTTAATATTTTTTCAAAATTTTAAAGTCAAGTACAAAAACCCCCATTAAAGAATATGGGGGTATAGTTAGGGGGAAGGTTGAAATGATAATATATATATATGTGAAATACAGTTGGGGGCACTGCCACTTGGTAGTTATATTTGAGATGAGCTAAAGAAATGAAATGTAACAAAAACTCCCAAACTGTGGATGGCGGCCTCTCATTTATATTTTCGATTTAATTTTTGCAACTGATCCAAGTTGAGTGAGAGAGAGAGAGGTTGTAAAGTATTAATAAAACCGCGTTTTAATTTTGTCATTTATGACTAAAATTCAATCTCAATACTTTTGACTTCTAAATTCTAATTCAACTATCCCCCATCATCCCAACCTCAGTATATAATAACATTATACCTCCATCTCGTTTTTGTTCAACCTAACTAACTTATCACAGTTGTATTCAATTTATTTTCCTTGTAATGTATATATAACTTGATAGTTTGAAGAATATGATGAGAGGCATATGAAGTTGAATGGTACTCGTGTGGGTTATGTTCTATGTATATAGATAGAGTGGAATATGAATATGAAGTGGTAAGGCGGTTGAATAGTCAGCGCAGCCACGTCCTAATAGTTTGACCGAATTCCATCCGCCGCCGACAATCCCTTAAACCAAAACGTGCTCACTCTCTCCTTATATCTTCCCCTCCATCTTCCTATCACTCCTCACGCAACTTCCTTCCTTTTTTATTCTTCTTCTTCTTCTTCTCTCTCTATAAAACTCCCCCCTTCCCTTTCCTTTCTTCTCCAAATTCCAAATTCCTCTGAATTCTCAATCTTCTCCTTCAACTATGGCTCTCCAAGCTCTCAATTCCCCAACCATGGCCGTCGCTCCTCCTCCCTTTCACTATGATGAAGTCTCCTTTCTTCAGCCACTCAAACCTTGGGCCAAGCGCAAGCGTTCCCGCCGCCCATCTTTGGATGATTCTCCCTCTGAAGAAGAGTATCTTGCTCTCTGTCTCATCATGCTCGCCCATGGCGGCGGTGGTGGCGGAGGCGGCCCCCGTTCTTTGCCGGAGCCTACCATGTCCACCAAGTCTGTTTACAAGTGCCCCCTTTGCGATAAGGCATTTTCCTCTTACCAAGCTCTAGGTGGTCACAAGACTAGTCATCGTAAACTCACCACCGCTGACGACCAGTCCACGTCGCTCTCCGGTACCACGTCCAACACCACGTCTAACTCCAGTGGAAAAGCTCATGTCTGTAATGTTTGTCACAAGTCGTTCCCCACTGGCCAGGCCTTGGGTGGCCACAAGCGCCGCCACTACGATGGCGGTGCTAACGCTGCTGTGAATCACCAGAGCTACAGCGGGATGACGTTGACATCGTCGGAGGGAGTAGGTTCGACCCATACAGTTAGTCATAGCCACCGAAACTTTGACCTGAACATCCCGGCGTCTCCGGCTCTGTCGCCAAAGCTCTTCTTCCCCGGTGATGAGGAGGTGGAAAGCCCTTTGCCGACGAAGAAACCTCGGTTCCTCTGGATACCGGAACCGGAGATCTCGCTGAATTAGAACGATCCTTTCCCGGATTGGGAAAAGGGGTTGAATCAAAATTCATAATTTAGTTGAATTTTTATTTTTATAAAATTAGTTTAGGTGATTTTTGGGATGTAAGAAAGAGGCTGCAGACAAAGACATGATTCAGTTTGGAACTTTGTATCACAGAAAAATTCAATTAATTCTTTTTTTAGTTTCCAATTGGGAAGATTCTTTGCACTCACAGTTCTTGAATTATGCAAGTGGAAACAGAATTCCCATCATGACAAGCACCAAACCCTACATACATGTGAGTAGGCGTTGGGGGTGGGCTGATTCAATGTAGCAGGAAAAATAACAAACTCAATTGGGCAATTCTTGGAATTTGGTAAATTACACTTAACAGTTAAGACATTGATTTCATATTGACGTTCGACTAATTAAGTCATTTATTTTCTCCACTTTATAATATAGTCGACCTTCTAGAATGAACCAGACTGAGGTAGAGGTAGCAATATTTTAAATTTCTTCTACATATTATTATCATTGATGTATGAATTTGACTTGTTGGTTGGAATGCAAAAACTACAGGCGTTCTATATGCTTTAACAACACGCATAACCAGTCAAAAGGAGCTTTCATACTCAATCTATCATTAGCCACAACCACAAGCGCTATTTCCCTATTCTTTCACAAAAACCAAAAGTTGGAGACCAGAAAAGGCAGGGAGAGAAAAAAAAAGCAATGAATGATAACTACATCATTAGAAATTTACAAGAAATTTTCCCCTGGCCTTTCTCTATAAGAATGAAAGGACATGAATGTTGAAAATTTTGATCCACTTTTGAGCACCATAAATTTCCTACCATCTATGGAACACTCACCAACTTCTATGACAGACTCTGTCAGTGGATCTTTTATTTCTTTTTGTTTCATGGATTCAAGTAAAAAGAATGGGTTCAAATTGTTGGCAATCAATCTTTAGGTCAATGGTGCAGTCAGCAGATACCTGTTCCTTGTCCTGCGCTTCTCTATTGAGCTGGTGTGCGTTCTAATTGCAATACGTGTGTTCTCAAGCTGAATTCTTTTACCTGATTAAAAAAAAAAAAAAAATTAATGTGTGAGAAAGAAAAACTGGAGAGAGATAAGAGAATGAGAGAGAGGATACAAAATGATACCTGCATGGATGCTACTGTAGACAACAGATCGTTGCACTGATCAAGCAACGCACGCTCATTTGCATTAACATCAGCAAGTTTTGATACAGCAGAGTTCACATCTCCAACCTATCATCATCAATAAGAGACTTTTTTTAATCATGTACGTGTAAGCTATGTATTCATTTCAAGGTATTATTCACAAGTGTTTAAACAGAAGAAAACTTGAAGGACCAGTCCTCTGCTTACTGTTGTTGATACATGAGTAAAACTGTAGTATTTGTATCCTAAAACTAAATTACAAAGGACAATAGCAAAAGGAAAATCCAGCTACTAGACTACATAAATGACAAAGATGAGTACAAAAGCAACAAACATCAGATCGTGGTGGAATTGTTACCTTTGATAGCCATAAGCTTAAGGATGGTGTCATTGCTTGTATCACATCAACTGCTGAACAAATAGCATCCTTGACATCTTGGACATCCGCCTGTGATGACAAAGATAAATGCATTAATAAACAGAGAATGAGGAAAGAAACTTGATGATACACATTCATACACGAAGACTGCACACACCTTAGCCCCTTCATCAACTGGCAAGCGGAGGGTTCTAGCTTCCAAAGCTTCTGTAATACCAGACAGAGAGCTTGAAAAGTCTTGATCCAGAAGATCCAACTTGTCCAAACATGTCATCTACATTAGTAAATTTTAATAAGTCTAATTATGTGATAACAAGGGAGCCATACAACCCTAAGGTGGTTTTCAAGGTAACAAGATATACAACAAGAGAAAAGAGGGGGGGAAGAGAGCAGACGAAGCAGCCACATGTCTTACTTGAGACTTGAGGATAGAAGCCAGCTTTAGTTTGTGCTGTAGTGATTGCAACTCGTGTCTTTTGGCTATAACAGATTCACGCAGTTCTGAAATACCATTCCAAGCACTGAAGAGGTTTCTCTGACACAAGGAACACAATTCAACAATATAAGTAAAATAGTTTGGACTCCTCAACTCAAGTCACTTACGAGAACAAATGAGAAAGATTGATAGTAGAAGAAGGCAATGCGAATACCATATGGGAGCTGGAAATTTGGTGATCGGGATTAAGCAAGAGGGAGAGAGGGGAATGAAAGACCAATTAACAAAAATCAAGAAGCCTAAGTTATCACAACATATTCATTTATCAGCAAACTGCTAACTTGAGAACCAGAACAAATTCTCTCCTTTGCTACATTGAGACATAATTTGGAGGTTCAAAAGCACCTATATAATAGTTGATACTTGATGATGATCCAACAAGAGATGATTATCATATTGTTGACTGGAGGCAATATAATTAGGCTATACGGAATATGATGCAAATCAGACAAATGATTGGTTGAAATTTCCACTAGAAAGGAAAAGATCAACAACTAATTTCAAAAACTAAAGCGGGGAAAGTGACGAATCATACCTCAGCATTCAAGCGCTGGACAGAAGATGTGATGTCTGCTTTAGCATTCAGAAAACGCCACTGTAAAAGCCTATTGTACAACATCTTCAATGAATGTGCATCAACCATCCGACTATCTCCCATTTTCCCCTTTCGAGCATCATTAGCAAAACTCAAAGTAGATGGTGTGCTGCCCCAGCTATTACCAAACCCATTTGTCACTGAGCATCTTACACGAGATGGACTTCCTTTTGAAGGTGATAATATGGATATGGATGATGCTAAAAGCTTACTTGGGGATGCAGGACCAATTGAAACTTTAACCGGAGACGACTGCTCCATATTGTTATTAGCAACCTGGCGAGGAGATGATGCTTGACTATCAATTGAATGCTTCTTGGAAATATTTACTTTCGAAGGTAATGCTTTTGCTCCAGTGTTTTTAGATGATGGGGAACCCAGCTCTGGTTGCCGCCGCAACCGATTGTTAGTCTCCTGCCAGACTCTTGCCGGTACTACAACAACTCGAGGGCCACGCTGTCCTTTTCCGGCACCACCCTCCTGCGTTCCCGAATTACTACTACAAGACACGCTATCAGAATCGGACGAAATGTCTAAACTACTAGCTGAAATTCCTTCGGCAAGAGGCTCTACCGCCTTCTCCAATTCTACCTTTCCAGAATCAGAACTAAGTCTTCCATCAAATGAAGATCTGTCTTCGGCAAACGAATTCTGCAGAGCTCTGACAACATTCCCAGACCCACCAGCTACCTTCTTCCGATCATCCACACAATCCAAACTCCTGCTCATACAATTCGCCTGCCGGTGACTACCCTGCCACCGCTGCTGATCTACTGGCTTCATATTCTCGGTTTGATCGGCTCCGGCACTGCCCCCAGTACCTCTAGGCGTACCCTTCCGAACGCCAGGAGTCGGTGCAGGCTTTGACTTGCTTACCTGCAATGGAAATGATTCACCTTGAAAAGAAACCGATAGGCTTCGCGTTGAATTGAACAACAGCTTCTGAGCAGCGGACATCTCACCCCTACCATTACCATGACCAAATCTGAAATCCAACGAATTAGGATGCGGAGTGCCTCTGTGTGGCCTCTCCACGGATTCCGACCGCCTGAACGAGGATGGCATCGGAGTCAGAACAGTCGTCGAAGTAGATGTTCCAGAAACCGAAGGGGAGGGACATCGTCTCAGAACCGATGCAGATGAAGAGGAAGATGACAAGTATCTAGAAGTGACTTCTCGAGATTTAGGTCGTCGTGCGGCGGCACCATGGTCGGGATCAGAAGGTAAAAGAGGCGGTCTCATAGAGCTTTGAGAGTGAGATACTCCCTGAGACTGAGCCACGGTTTTAGGATTCAACGTCGTCGAAACAGCAGCAACCATTATTTCCGTTCAGAAGACCCCGTCTTGAAACCCTAATTTTTCACGGGAAACCGTCTCAACATGAATCCGAACACCAAAAAAAACCACTTTTCCCAGCAAGTAGAAAGCAATGTCAACAAATTCCAGAGCAGTCTGAACGGAAGAACGGAATGTTTGCTCTGAAATGGCCTAATTGAGTTTTTCTAAAAAATGACCGTTGGAATTTGGCCGGAGAAATACAGAGAAAGCGAAGTGAGGTTGAGGGGAAATGCACAACGGTCATTGACGTCACAGTTGTTTTTATATTATTAAAAGAAATTTGAAAAAGGAGGAGGGAAGGAAGCTTTAATGACTACTCGCGAGAGTACTAGAGATCGATACTCGCGTTTGTTGGATGTAACGTGTCCGAATTTGTGGGTCCCTGATAATATGGGCGTGCGAACGTGTTAAGCGGAAAGACGTTTAAAAGAGACCGAGTCTAGTGAACGTTGCAAGTGTGGGTCGACGTGGATCCCGATCTCTATCCAAACATAGACGTTGTGAATAAATAAATATGGCCTCTTAAGACATTTTCCTTTATTTTTAGCCCAAAACCTACTATACTTTAATTTTATGAATTAAATTTATGGCCTATGAATTGATCAACCAGACAATTATATCCACCTGAAATTTGGATTCCACATAATTCAAGAAATATGACTTGAAAGATATTCCACATAATCCCTCGAATTCTTGAAACGTTGAAGTCAGAAAAGAAACTGTGCTCTCAAATGTATGAGGAATAAATATCACGTACCAAGAACACATAAATTCATTGTTGGTTCTGTATGAGTCTGACATATCGCCATTAAAATTACATAACCAAAGAAACAGCAAATGCACTGGAGGCTAGGCCGTCACGCGAGTTAGGAGAAGTCCTTGAATTGAAGGGCCTCTCTTGCAGCATACCCAAATTAAAGTGTTGCATGTGAATTATAAGAGCCATTCACAAGTAAAATTAAAGGAGCAGTCATATTTAAAGTAACATGTAGAACAATTGCAAAGAATAATTGCTGGTGCAAAAAGAGCCGTCACGTTTCCAGCTACAAAATCAGATTGAGTCATTTATACACATCTTTTGGCATAACACGTAAATGAAACATTTGAATCATATTCATGTTTAAAGAAAGTCGAGCCATGTAAAAGAGTTGGACTTACCAAGCACTATTTTAGAGAAAGCCTACTGCTTTAGAAGGTAAATAAAAGAATTGGTTCCTGAAAACAAAAGGGCAGCGTCTTCAAATCTTCTAATGCTTCACTTGATATCAACTGCTTTTAAGCTTGCCATGTATGTCAGATAAATGGTCCATATATATGCAAATGAACTGTTGGCCAATGGCTGCAAAATCAATGTTTCAAGATCAAATAGTTACAAAAGGAGCAGATAATTACCGACGTTAAGCGATCATAACAGAGATTCAGTGCAGCATCTCATATCTGATATGTGATTCCTTTATTGTGTCTGTATGCAATGAGTACTTAGTACATACCTGTAGATGAACGGGGATAAATTTATATGTGAGAAAATCGCAGACTGGCCAAAACAAAACTCCATTTAACAATGTTGGAAGCAAATCGCGCTTTAATCTAGCAGCAATCTCGCTGCCACTTTCACCTGAATTTGGAAATAATGCATTCAGAATTGTACACGAACCTAATACGAGTGGTATAATATAGTGTTACAAAACTATAAATAATATTGTTCACGGGTTATGAGAACCACATGGATTATTTGACAAAAATCATAAATCATCCACTGAACATACTTTGAGAGAATGGTGGTTTGATTTTAAGGAAGGTTCTAAGTCTGTAAAAGCCAGTAGGACTAAATGATGACTGCAACAGGGAGATTACGGATTTCAACAAAAAAGACCCAAAATTAGCAGATAATTAAAAAATCTTCATGGCCCACATTGTATTAATGTTTCCATGAGCTGAGAAAGCTGAAGTTGGAAAAAAAAAGGACTAAAACGAAGACCAGACCAAACATATTCAGTTTCCAACGTCCAAGCAACACATGTTTGGTCAGCTTGATTTCCCAATTTTCAATCCTGAATAAAAGTAAGTCGATCGGTTCATTTTGATTGGTTTTGGTTGGTTCCAGTTTCCATGAAGCTGGTTGTTGCAACAGTTTTCAAAATTTCTTCAACTAATATGTCTGCTTGGCGTTGGACCTATTGGTTCAATCTAATGTCAAAGAAACCAAATATACATGTAGGAGAATGGAAAATTGGCACCGAAACCGACTTCTAGGAAAACGGAACCAAACATAAATAACCCACTTACCCCTAATTCTTCAAAGGGGCCCCACAAAATTATAGAACTTCATTCTCAATAAAATTAATTTTATGAGCTTGATGAAGCCATGTGGCAGTCATCAAAAGTTTCCAACCAAAGTAAGAAAAGTGTAACAAATACTACTTAAGCTGAGTAACGCAGAGGGGCTAAAGCACTACCAATTGATAGTAATAAGACGCTCTAATTTCTGCACAAAAGACCAAGGCCCTGAATTGTATTTAAAACTTAGTTAAAAGCCTATCTTAATCCACACTTTAAAAATGTGCAAAGAAGGGCACCCAAAAATCCAATAGAACACTCCATCAAAGTTCAAACCATCTAATATGAAGTTGAAGAAGCGAGGGTAGTGATCAACAAATCCCGCCAACTATGACTAGACATTGAAGATTATCAATAGTTCTACTACTTCACTTTATAATTACCTTGCAAAGATGCATTATAGGAGAAGAAAACAGAGGTTATAGTAGGTCCAAACACAGCCTGTCCCAGGAAAATCTTCCTGAAAGTTGACAAAAAATCTCGTGATGGAGAGATTGTAGACATAAAATTAAACCACAAATGCTGTGATGGCCCCAATATCAACAATCCGTAAGCAGCCATCCGTGTTGTCCTTATTAAGTCAAACGAGCCAGAAGATGACAATGTAATCGTCTGACAAAATTATATGTAAACAACACAATTAGAATAAAAAAATTAACCAGAGCAAGAGGGCATAAGAAATGTAAATTTCAAAGGGTGTTGTTAAGTCAATGGCGGGTTTATTGCAAAACTGATGAAAATTTGAACAAATGAACCAAACTCATCAATTAGGTTAAGCATAAGTACAAACAGCCCAAAAAAGAAGGCATTCTCGTGTCATCCTTTTAGAGAAGAAAGTCTACATTCTAGTATACTTTAAAAGAAATTTTGATTTGTTCATAATTTACACGTGCAGCAAACCACAGAGCAACAAATGAGATATATCATATTCTACATTTTCAACATAAATCATCTAAAAAATAAATCAGCTGAACAGATGAGGGCATGAATGACATCTGCCCATCCTTTAAAATCTACCAAACTCCAGGTTTGAATGCAACTTGAGCTGTACTAAAATGTTATACAAATTAACACATGCAACCACTCAAGATTCCAAGCACATAAACAGTAACCCATTTGGCTTCTACATTGAAATGGTTGTAATTGGGTTTCAATTTCTTTCTTTAGATAGACAAATGAAACCTCAAATGTTGCATTTAATTCCCAAACGACTAAAAATTACGAAAGTGAACTGAAAAGAAAAATAAAATTCATCTTTTTACCTGAGAGGTTAGGTCAGCAGCCGCATAAATCAACGAAGCAGTGATACCTTTAGTGATGAACGGGTGAGTGTCAACTTTCCTCAGATACCATCCAACAAATCCAATCCCTGGTTTCGATGAAGACGAGGAAGAGAATCGATGCTGAGAAGATGTGGAGAAAGATGGGGAAGAAATTTTACTTCCTCTGCTTGTGAATCTCATTGGAGATGAACCGAAACTGAAATACGCCCTCCATTGAATCTTAGGAGATACAGAAGCTTTGGCGCTTATATTGATATTAGCAACCACCGGCAGCAGAAGCCAGCTATAACTTCGACGCAAGCTATTCATTGAATTACACAAGCTTTTTGGTGACTCTGTCTTCTCCCTCGGTGATTTCGGGAGGTTTGGTTCAAATTTGAGTCAGCGAAAACGAACTTGATGTTAACCAGCATCAAGATATTCGCGCCTACAGGATCCATGTCTAAAGCTCACAATGGCACAAACCATATCCTCGAAAAAAGGCCGGGCCCAAATTATACTATGGCCTAAATATGGGCCCAAATTAATATTAGCTATTTTACAAATTTTACAAATTAGATGAATTTATGAGTTTGATATTAAACATTTGTAAAATAAAAACCGAAATAAACTGTATTTCCATCCAATCCATTGTTTTAGAATGATGTATTAAATATAGAAACTTATTGAAGATAGAAAAAAAAAAAAAACTGAAAACCTAATAAAAATGTGTGTTTACTTTAATAGGAAGTTTAATTGGGTAAGAAAGTGGCAAAAAAAAGGAAGAATGAAAGTCATGGGTTTGTTCAGTGCTTTCATTTTTTGTTTATTGCTTACTTTGTGGAGGGGGCGGCTGGTTGTACCATCTCTCCCTCAGATTTATTGATCCGCGCCACCGTATCCTTCCTCTCTCCGGCTGCTTGCCGATCACTCTCTCTTGCTCTCCAGCTATGTCCAGGTCTCGAGTTTACGCCGACGTCAATGTTCACCGCCCCAGAGATTACTGGGACTACGAATCTCTCGCTGTCCAATGGAGGTGAGTCGCGTCAATTACTCTTCTCTTACTTCTTTTGATTCATTTTTTGTCGTGTTCTGGCACTCTATTTTACCTATTTGCATTCGATCTAGGGTTCGATTTGCTTGTTGGGATCGCTTCATTTTAGCTTAATGTCTTTTTTTTGGCTAATGTCTTACGGATCGTTGTCTAGCGTTCGACCTTTGCGGATATGGTGTTGTTTTGGACCGTGAGGGAGGTTTGCTGTGAGTGTATTGGAAGTGGGAATGAAGAATGTAGCTGGATTTGTTCTTTTTACATTATTAAGAGAGAAATTAATATATTGAAGGCACGAAGGTTAGGGACCAATCCCGACCTTTGTTGAAGGGATTGTGAGAAACCATTTTAGTTTAATCTGTTATTATCTTATCTCTTGGGGAGGACTGTAGCTCGAGGAGGTGGGCAATCCATCGCAAGTTGGCATTTTTCATGTGACGTTTTCGATGTTTTATTTCTTATAGTTATTCTTTGTAAAATGTGGAAAACTGGCATGAGTGGCATCTTTATGTTGTCGATGCAGTCATCTGCTGTTTTTAATGAAATAGCTGAAGTCCAACTGCTTCAAATAGTGTCTGCTAACTCACGGACAGGGGGAGAGAGAACACTAGGTCTAGTTTAGAGTACTTTTTCTCGATGTTAATTATACTGGTAATGAACATGAGAAGAGATGATCCCAAATTGCTCGATCATTTTCCTGTGTGACTTATCTTTTGATTTATTGATTTATCTGTTTTCTTTATGAGACATTGCTACTAACAATTTTACAGTCATATTCTCCATTTTTTTTGTTTAATTCTTTTTAAACAGTGGTCAAGATGATTATGAGGTTGTCCGGAAAGTTGGAAGAGGAAAGTATAGTGAGGTTTTCGAAGGTATAAATATCACCAACAATGAAAAATGCATTATCAAGATTCTTAAGCCTGTCAAGAAAAAGAAGGTGAGCACGATGAGGTGTCCACAGTATAGTATTTCTTTGGAGGCACTATGTTTGCTGGATGTATAAAATGCTCTGTCTGTATCATCTTTGTTTAATTCTTCATGATCTATAGTCTTCCTGCTAGTTTTCTTAAAAACCAACTGCATTGGAGGTGTTATGCATCCTGAAGAAATTAAGTTCAGGAGACACATCTGAAGGATGAAAAAAGAATACCAATGCATGCTTGGGTCTCAAAGGGTCTCTTTCGTACTGAAAAATCAGTGGTGGAGCATCTCCATTTATATTTTTATAAATTATACGTATACAGCTGTGTTACATTTAGATCTAAGTTGGGGATTTTTATTTTTTAGAATTTATTCCGTATGAATGTACGTCTGTCTATGCTTAGATCACTTCCAATTATGCATTTTTTATATTTGTCATACATGAATAGCACGCACGCGTGTTTTAAGTAATTTACTGTTACTGCTGAACTGTTGTAAATCTGTTTTCGTTAAATTTGGCATCACTTGATCTAACAGTTATCATGTGTTCATACAGATAAAGAGGGAGATAAAGATATTACAAAATCTCTGTGGCGGCCCAAATATTGTGAAACTGCTAGATATAGTCAGGGATCAACACTCAAAAACTCCTAGCTTAATCTTTGAATATGTGAACAGTACAGATTTCAAAATTTTGTACCCTACACTGACTGATTATGACATACGCTACTATATATACGAGCTTTTGAAGGTCTTTTCTTTTGTCTGATCACTTATTGATATGCCTTGTTTTCTTCCTCAGATATTATGAGCTGGATATGTTACTAGAAAAGTGAAGATAGCCTGAGTCCTTTTGTAAAAAAGCTTAGAATGATAAATGAGATTTATTTAAGCTGTCAATCACAAAATTATTCTGCTTGCGAAGTCATATCATGATGCATTATAGTTTAGATTTTATATTTCTTTTATGACACTGCTAGAAGCTTAGAGTAGAATACTTCATGTTCTATCTCTCCTTTTTCTGTGTTTTTCTTCTTCCTCCGATTTCAATCATACTTTAGCAAGTGGCATAACAAACAAAATGGATACCAGCGTAAGAAGACTTGTTTATGATAAAAAGAATAAATAAAAGATCTAAATGTTTGTGCCTAGAAAGTGCACATGACGGGATTATTACTAAAACAGATAAGGGTGCTCTGCTTTTTGATGTGAATCTCCCATATGGATTCAAATTCAATTCATTTCATGGCGGCGAATATTGTTGATTTATGTGTTGTTCAATGCTTTTGTCTTGCTTCTGATTTGGTCATTCTAAACCTGCAGGCATTGGATTACTGCCATTCACAGGGTATAATGCATAGAGATGTAAAGCCTCACAATGTTATGATTGACCATGAACTGCGAAAACTTCGTTTGATTGATTGGGGTCTTGCTGAGTTCTACCATCCAGGAAAAGAATACAATGTCCGAGTGGCATCTAGGTATGTGAGTTCTTCAATTTATTTACTCACTGCTAGTAGTTTGAGATTGTAAAGTGGGAAGAAGAAATTTCTATACCAGTAATTCATTTGATAGTTAATTTGATTTAACGGGTGATACTCAGGTATTTCAAAGGGCCAGAACTTCTTGTAGATTTACAAGACTATGATTATTCCTTGGACATGTGGAGCCTGGGTTGCATGTTTGCTGGCATGGTGAGGATTGGGTCTACACAGGCCTTGCTAAAGTCCCTTTTCTTTTTCCTTTCTTTTTCCTTCTTTTTTTGTTGTCATGCATATGCCGTGACAAATGACTTATAAGTTATACCTTAACGAGCTTGCTGAAGGCCAGTTTTTGTTCTTCCAGATTTTCCGGAAGGAACCCTTCTTCTATGGTCATGACAATCATGACCAGCTTGTCAAAATTGCTAAGGTACTTGTCCATCTTTTTCAACATTGGTTGGTTGTTTTAACTTCGATTCCCAACTTTGTTTTATTAATTTTATCTATAATGAACAATGAATCTTACTCAGGTGTTGGGGACAGATGAGTTGAATGCATATCTGAATAAATATCAGCTGGTTCTTGATCCACAACTTGAAGCACTTGTTGGAAGGTATCTCTCTTTCTTTCCTCTGGAGTTGTTTCCTGCTTCAAAGCAACTCTATATGTAACTTGTTTTCAAAACCAAATGGTTATGATAAGTAGCAAAGTTTAATTCTATAATGAAAGAAAAGAAAATAAAGGGAAAAAAGAAATCCCTTTGCAGAAATTGGGAAAGTGTTTTTCTTTTATAAAAAATGCATGTTTTCATCATGATAAAATGAATCTTTTCGTTTCCTAGACTCTCCATGATTATGCTTTTTGTTCATTCATGTGCCATTCTTCGATGTATAAAACTTGGCTTCCTGTTCCCATGATTTATATTGCAGGCATAGCCGCAAGCCATGGTCAAGATTTATCAATGCTGACAATCAGCATCTTGTATCCCCTGAGGTCAGTTATGTTTTTGAGTCGATGGATACTACAATAAGTTTTTTGTTTATATTTTTATGTTGTTGGTGACATTTCTCATCTGTGGTTGTCTTCACTACTTGTAGGCCATTGATTTTTTAGATAAGCTTCTTCGATATGACCATCAAGATAGGCTAACTGCAAGAGAAGCAATGGTATTTATCGACTTCTCTTCCATTTTAGACTGCAACTATGTTCTCATGTCTTGTTTCCATTATGGTTTCCTTCATTCAATCACTTGGTTGTTTGGTTTAGGATGCATTTTTGTCCTTGTGGTTAATTGTCTGATATAGTGACATTAAAGAAATACAGCATGCTGCCCCTTTGGGGACATCCGATAAAATTGGTATAAGAGCATGCTACTATCTTTAGAATTCAATTATCGTAACAATTTCTAGATTTCATTTATTGTTTTTTTTCCTCTCTCTAATACCTTGTCGTACAACTAAATATTTGTTTTAGGAAGGGGAAGAGGCATTTCTTGGATTTGTGAAATTTGGGGTTAGAAAGTCTAGAAACGTATCATTTATATTTGGATTTAGGAAATAAAGAACGAGTTACATAAATTTGCAATTCATATTTGGATTTAAAAGAATGAGTTAAATCTGAACCTTTGTAATTTATGTTAGGTTAAATAAGTTTATAATTTACTATAAAAGCAAGTGCCTTAAGGGAGGTATGTTTCATGAGTGATTGTTGAGTTTAGCACGTGAGGTGGGGGTTCAAGTCCCTAAAAGCTATCGCATGTAAAAGATATTCAGAACTGATCAGTCAAATGTCTCGAAACTCTTTTTTTTTCCATTGGCATTCTCATTTATGAATTAAACGTCTCTATTACCACGCCGAGATTCGAAAAGCAGATTTCATAATCTATGAATATTCATTGATTGCAGGCTCATCCATACTTCTTCCAGGTGAGAACTGCGGAGAACAGCCGGCTACGAACGCAATAACCCCATTATGTGTAGGAAGTTAAACTTAATTAGCACTTTTGGTCATTGTGGCGTTAGTTTCTTAAGCCTAGGTTCTATTTTCCCACTCACCTAGGTGGTTAGGCTCATACAGATCATGGTTTGCCATTTCTCTGTTCTGCTGTAATATTGCCATTCTTATCTTATACTATTACTACTACTCTTCTAACTCCACTGTATATTTTCCCCTCTTTTTTATGAGGTTTTTTACTATGAAAATTACTACTTTGCTTGCTCTTTATACTCTCAATCTTCTTGTCATTTAATCTAATCATCATTTTTACTCTACTTTGCCAACAATCACTCTTATTTCTTCTATCTTGGTTCATATAGGTCCTAATAATCTTATGTAAGATTGTGATCATGTGCTAGCTCTCACGAACTATGCTCGTGGTAAAATGTTTTTTTCTTTCCCTCAAAGTTTGGATTAAATAAAAGGTAATTGTCAAAAGTAGCAAAAAGAGAAGGTAAAATGTTTACCCCCATAGTTTGAAGAACACTCAATAACAAAAATAAGTCATTTTGTGCTGTGGACACTTTCACAAATAGTTCAATAATTTATTTTTTCTCTCTCAATTCAAATAAGAGTTTGAATTTAGATTTCAAAATTGGGTCTCAAATATTTCATAAAGTATTGATTTCTTTAGAGATAGTCTTGGGACATCATAAATCAAATTTTGATTTCTTTAAACTAATAATTTGTCTTTTGCATAGGAAAATAATGTCCCTAAAGAGTGGAAAGTCTCGTCATCAATAAAAAGACACTTTATCCTCCAGCACCAAATTGTTAATTTATCTCTTATAAAGTCTTACATATACTTTCATTTAAAAACATGAATTCATAAATATATTCTCTAATTAATTTCTATATCAACAAAATTACTATATATATTCTTTAAAAAAAGATTAAAAATTATCTTTACACGTCAAATGATTTTAAAAATGCTTCAATGCTAAATATAAAAAGAGATAATTAATAATTTCTTTAGTTAATTAAGACATGTTTGAGTTATGGATTTTGATTAAAAAAATAAATTAAAATATCTTATTCAGTCCCCATGTAGCAATTTTAGTGTAACACTATTGGAAAAAATTGTTTAATTAACAACTGATCTTGATAAGTTCTATCCTTATACCAATTATAAAAAAGCAAAATGAATCAATAATTGAGGGAGTTGGCTCTAAATTAAGGGCATTAAACATAAGATTGGTTGTCATTTGTCAATTGAAAAGGGAAATGTATTTGATTAAGCTAAGCCAAGAAAAAAAAAAACAATTAATTGGTCCAACTTTATACAACTGTTATTGAATTATTTCATTTGGGACTGTGACATTTGAGCAACTCTCTAAAAACTCTCTTGTCATTTTCATTATTATACATATACAAGACCATAGTCTCCTCTTTGCTATATATATTTATTGATGCAACATTTATTTATTTGTTACTTTCTTTTATATTCGTGAGTGACAACCCGTTTGACTCTATAATAATTTATCGACGTATAACATTTAAAGTATTATGGAAATTATAATACTTCCCTAATCGAACTAAATTATAACACGCCAATACAAATACTATATATATATATATAAATCAAGACTAAAAAATATATAAATTTTATGTGGAAAAGATTATTAAAAAGTGATGGGCCACATTGTTTTATCAGTTTATGAAGAATCTTTTTTTTTTTTTTCTTTTTGTTGATGAAAATGAAGAATCTGAATTTAAGTTTGAAACGAAACATTTGTTAATTTGTCTCATCCTTCCATTTAAATGGATGGCAGAAATTTATGAGATAGAGACAATTTAATTTCTCTTTCCCACCCTTTTTTTATATACATTTTGTCATTTTTTCCCACTATTTATGCTTAATTTAGTATCTATTTTCTAAATTAAAATCACTTCACCTAAATATATAATGAGAGTAAAATATAATTTAAAATGAATAGAGATAAAAAAAAGAGAGGATATTGTGAGATTAGAAAACAAATTATAGATAAAGAAAATGAATGAAACTAATAATACGGTGAGCATTTTAATACATAATGTAATGTTTTTGCTTTTACAATTGGGTAAAGCTCTCTTATAATTGTCCTTTTCAAAAGTATGTATGAATTATTATTATTATTATTATTAACCTTTAATTTTTTCTTAAGAAAAAGGAGGTTAGAAAATTGGTATAATTAATTATTAACTTTAAAATTTATAAGTGACTTTTTTTAATTTGCTTTCACTTTCAAAAATTAATAATTGTTGCTGGTTTTGAACCATCATGATCTCCAAAGAACCTATGATAGATTTAATTATACTTTCTATCCAACTAAAAAAATTTCAAACAATTCTTTGAAATTTTAATTTTACGTTGGATAAATTTTAGCTTTAGAAAACAACCCTTTTCAAATATTGAAAAATAAACTAAAATATAGTAAAATTTTAGAGTGATATTTATAAATAATTTTAATTTTACAATTTATAATTTATAATAATTTTTTTTAAAAAAACATCTTATCTAATAATAAAAAAAAGAAAAAAAAAATAGAATTTAGATATATTTCATGAGTATTCCAAGACTTTTTTTTTCGATTTTTCAAAACAAACAAAAAAATTTATATTTGAAATAAAGTTTATAAGCTTAATTTTAAAAATAGATAATTCTAGTTATTAAAAATATTTAAATGTATGCTAGAATGCATCTATATTTATGTATCCTATTAAATTGTCGATCTTGACAATTTTTTTTAAATCTTTTTTAATTAATTTATAGTGTGAAACAAGTAGTTAATTATGTGAATCAAGTTGAAGTATAATAAGCAATCTGAAAAGCATTTTCTTATTAGTCAAAAAGTAGTTTAATTAGAATAAAAATTACAAACTCATTCCCTTCAAACTCTGTCTTCTAAAATCGTACTAGAAGGAATCAACAAATTCATTGGATTACTCATAATTTTAAGAGAAAAAAACAATACCGAAATTCCACTATATAATCAATTACTTGATTCTCAAAAACTGTTTTTGATGGTACGAAAGATAACATAATAAATAAGTAAATGAAGAGTTTTAAAAAGCTGGAAAATCCAAAATGGTTGAATTGTGATATTTGAGTGTTGAAGTCTTTGATTCCAATGTGTGGAATTGAAAGCTGTGGATATTCTGTCCAATAAAAAGCATTAAACTTTGAATCACTATAAACCAAAAACTGGGTCCCTTTTCCAGCTAATTTCCCACTTTATATTCATACTTTTTTAATAAATTACAACATTACAAACCTGATAAGAAAATGAGTAATTATTAATACCTAAATATGCTTAAGATTGATTGCTCTAAAATTTAAACTTTCTAATTAGATGCCTACAAGATAAAGTTTAGGAAAATTTCATAATTAGATTCTTTTTTAGTACAATCTTAATTGTGATGTAAAATGAAAAGGCAATTGCATGATTACGTAATGCAATAGTTGGTTCAATAACGACAAATTAATCTTAGAATTATTATTATTGTTACTTTGGAGTTTGGGCAGAAAAGGCTCACATCATGCCCTTAATTATTAATAATATCATTTGTATACTATTGGAAAACACAAACGTAATATTAGTAAGTATCATAAACGATCATATAGGTACGATTTGAATTTTTATAAAGAAATGTTAGTTGATGAATAAATTGAAATGACTAGGTTCATATACTTGTATGTATCCATCACCATCGTTAATTTAAACATCAAATATAATGATAAGTCCAAATTGCTGTGAAATGATAGGAGAAGAATATGACAATCGAATTGCCTAAATGTTGTGTATGGGAAGGAAGATAGTGATGAATGGTGGCCTACCCATTATATCATTTTTGTAATATATAGTTTTCATGGAATTGAAATGCATCATAATGTTTAATCATTAATCAACTAATCAACTAATCTTAGTTGATATTGGTTCCAATATTGCAATGGACATCCATAATCTCGACTTCTTTTGGTATGAAGCCCACGAGATTAAGCAAATTTGGATAACATTTTATGATTTTAATTGTATTGCAACAGTTTCAACTTAATTTCCATTTACGGTCATTTCGAAATAATGCTCGAATATCATTGATACATGTACCGATTTGAGGTAGAGATCGCCAATAATTGAATGTCGTACCATCCAACTTAAGTTGGCTCACTTTTAGATCATCTTGACTTCCTTCTACTGTGGATGAGAAAGCCACACATAAAAGAAAAATAAGAACGAGAAGTTTTGCAATGTAAGTCATGTTATGAAAAAACTTGATTGATAAAGTAGATATATGAGAAGGAAATAATTAATTGAAGTTATATAAACATTTGAGGTATAATTCTTGCTTTATTATCTACAATTTTCGATATTAACAAAACAAAGTCAAAGTTTAAAAAAAAAAAAATCATATTTTTGAACTTTGACTAACATTTCAGCTCGGAAATAATTGTAATATATCGAGAGAAAATAAGTTTGATATTAACAAATCAAAGTGGTTACTAATCGAAGTATTAACTTTTAAGCGTGTTTTTGGAATACAAGTTTAAGATAATTTATGCATCAAGATCAAAATTGACATAATTAACTAGTGAATTAAGAATACAAGTTTAGATTATGTATGAGTAATGAAAAACCTTGTTCTAATTTTTTCTTTAGAAGCACCAAAATTCTTCTTGAATAGGCCGAGATAACGTTTGAATTAACAGTACTTTAAAGAAACACAAAGAGAGAGAAAGCAGTTTCACACTACAAAGTCTTGAAATCTTTATTTTGAGAAAGAAAGTGCTTTTTACCAAAAACTATTTTGGATACACAGTTAAAAGCATCCTAAAATACGAAATTACATTCTAAAAGAAAGGGTAACTGGGTAAACCACCTTAAATAACAATCTAAACAAACACTTTCCAAATCACCCTAAATAAATTTTTTACCAATAATAATGAAAAGAAAGGCTTAAAAGTTGTAAAGAAGACACCTTTTTTATTAGGAAATTGGAAAAATAGTGTCCCACAAACACACACACACACCACAATTGATTAAAGATTTGGCCAATTAATTCAGTGGCCATCAATCACTCTGCCCAATGTGAACTTATGTTGCCCTAAAAGTAGAGGGGGTCTCACAAATTTGACTATACACAAATTAGAGTTCACACCTTTTGTTTTTGGCTTTTAAACAAAAATACTTTATTGTTTCCTTGTTTTCCAATCTAACTTTTACTTTAGAGTTTAATTATTAAATTAAGCAAAATTTAAATTTTGACTTTTAAAAATGTAAGTAACGAGTGATAAATATTATACAATCAATTATCATTTAATAGCCGACTTAGGAGGGAGTTTATTCAATCAATGCATCAACATCCTTCTTTATTATTTTCTTACCAAAAGAAAATATCCTTCTTAGGCCGTATTATTATAGGTTAGTATATCCAAAAAAACCTTTCCCTTTTAGTTGAATCATTGTATTACATAACAAATAATAATAATAATTCACGTTGAAAGCTAAATAATAACTCAATTATCATTTCAATTTTGAGAAAATAATACTCGGTACTTTAGAATGACAATTAATTTCATATTTAATTTAAAGAGAATTATTACACAAACCAAAGGGATGAGGCCAAAATAGAGAAGAGAATATTAGAAAAGAAAAAAAAGGGTGTATGGGAAATGGGAAAATTTTCAAATTTTAGTATTGTTTTTGAAAATTGTGAAAGGAATGATTTGCAAAAGTTACTGTTCTTAAAAAGGGCATTAACATGAAACAAAAGAAAGAAATATACGCAAATTTATTTTAAAAAGAAGAAAGAAAAAAACTTAGAATTATTGATGTGTTCTTCCTTTCCCACACGGAGGTGGACATGATTGGAATGGACCCACTAATCAAAATTCAGAACTGAGCTACAAACTATTTAACTCGAGGGATTTCCTTCCCCAGAAGACAAGAGTTTGAAGAAGAAGATGAAAACTTGCAGAGTTTCACAATGGTTTCTTCTGTTCTTGATTTCATTCTGTGCATGTTCATGTTCATTTACCGAAGCTCAAAAGAGCAATCAGCAGTTGAAGAAGAAGACTTATATAATTCACATGGACAAAGCAAATATGCCACAAGCCTTTGATGATCATTCCCAATGGTATGATTCTTCTTTGAAATCAGTTTCTGATTCTGCTCAAATGCTTTATTCCTACAACACCGTGATTCATGGCTTCTCCACAAGATTGACTGTGGAGGAGGCCAAGTTAATGGAAAAACAAGAGGGAATTATTGCTGTCATACCTGAAATGAAGTACGAGCTTCATACCACTCGCACACCTGAGTTTCTTGGACTTGGGAAGAGTGTTTCTTTCTTCCCAGCGTCGGCGAAGGTCAGCGAAGTGATCATCGGAGTTCTTGACACCGGTGTATGGCCTGAATTGGAGAGTTTCAGTGATTCTGGGCTTGGACCAATACCTGCAAATTGGAAAGGGGAGTGTGAAGTAGGTAAAAACTTCACTTCATCTAATTGTAACAGGAAATTGATAGGAGCAAGGTACTTTTCCAAGGGCTATGAAGCAGCATTTGGGCCAATTGATGAATCCCAGGAGTCGAAATCCCCGAGGGACGACGATGGCCACGGTTCTCACACATCAACAACTGCTGCAGGATCCGCTGTTACAGGTGCCAACCTCTTTGGTTTTGCTACCGGGACTGCAAGAGGAATGGCGGCTGAAGCTCGAGTTGCAACGTATAAGGTATGTTGGCTTGGAGGGTGTTTCAGCAGTGACATTTTAGCTGCAATGGATAAGTCTGTTGAGGATGGTTGCAATATTCTATCCGTGTCGCTTGGTGGAAACAGCGCAGATTACTACAGAGACAATGTTGCCATTGGAGCCTTCTCTGCTACAGCTCAGGGAGTTTTTGTGTCATGTTCTGCCGGAAATGGTGGCCCATCATCGAGTACCTTGTCCAATGTAGCGCCATGGATAACTACCGTTGGCGCCGGGACGCTGGACAGGGACTTCCCAGCATACGTTACTCTCGGAAATGGGAAGAAGATAACAGGGGAATCGCTCTATAGTGGAAAGCCTTTGCCGAATTCTTTACTACCAATTGTATCGGCAGCTAGTGCGAGTAATTCATCCAGTGGTAGCCTTTGCTTGAGCAGTACTCTGAATCCGGCGAAGGTCGCCGGAAAAATAGTCGTTTGTGACAGAGGAGGGAACTCTCGAGTTCAAAAGGGGTTGGTGGTAAAAGAAGCCGGTGGTTTAGGGATGATTCTAGCTAACACTGAAGCATACGGGGAAGAACAATTAGCCGATGCACATCTCATACCCACGGCGGCCGTCGGCCAAAAAGCCGGCGACGCAATAAAGAGCTACATCTCCTCTGATTCAAACCCAACAGCAACAATCAGCACCGGCACCACAAGATTAGGAGTTCAACCGTCGCCGGTGGTGGCCGCATTCAGTTCTCGTGGCCCTAATCTCCTGACTCCACAGATTCTCAAACCCGATTTGATAGCACCGGGTGTGAACATTCTGGCTGGATGGACCGGCGGCGCTGGACCAACTGGTTTAGACAGCGATAAGCGACATGTGGCCTTCAACATCATCTCTGGGACATCAATGTCTTGCCCTCACATCAGTGGATTAGCCGCTCTTGTTAAAGCCGCTCATCCAGATTGGAGCCCAGCCGCCATTAGATCAGCTCTAATGACCACAGCATACTCAACATACAAAAATGGCGAAACAATTCAAGACATATCCAACGGATCACCGTCGACCCCGTTCGATATCGGAGCCGGACACGTAAATCCAACGGCTGCCGTCGATCCCGGCCTTGTTTACGATACCACCACCGACGACTACTTGGCCTTCCTCTGTGCCCTAAACTACAGCTCACTTCAAATTAAAGTAATCAGCAAGAAAGATTTCACATGCAATGGAAACAAGAACTACAAATTGGAGGATTTAAACTACCCTTCATTTGCAGTTCCATTAGAAACACCTTCCACCAAAGGAGGTGAAAATGTTGCTCCGACCACCGTAAAATATACAAGGACACTGACCAACAAGGGTGCTTCATCGACGTATAAAGTGTCAGTGACGGCGAAAAGTTCATCGGTGAAGATTGTGGTGGCGCCGGAATCATTGAGTTTTACGGAGGTAAATGAGCAGAAGAGTTATACAGTGACTTTCATTGCTTCTCCAATGCCGTCGGGCTCTCAGAGCTTTGCTCGTCTGGAATGGTCGGATGGGAAACACATTGTGGGAAGCCCCATTGCTTTCACTTGGACTTAACTTCAATGCCCACAAGAATCTTCCATAGAATTGAAACAAGTATTCCCCTTTATGACTTATATTGTTCAGTATTGTCTGTCCTAGCCAGTGTTTAACCATATCATATATTCATGGGAAAGGAAAAAAATAGAAAGAAAAAAAAGGTGGAAAAAATTGTACAGAAAATTCTAGTGGATTTGGCTTTCTTTTACAAGTTTATAACATCAAATCAAGAATTCCCATTCTCCTTGTTTGTGACTTCCAATTTTTTATAAGATTGTGTGAAATTGAAGCATTTCTGTTTCCTTAATTATCATCAAATACTGTCAAAGATTGAAAACTACTATTAAATTTCAAGAAGGTACCAATAATACCGACAAGAGAACAATTAATTAGGTTGATTCCTTTGCAAATATAGTATTCATGATCAAGATTCTTTAAATAAATATCAACCTCAG
Organism: Cucumis hystrix; assembly: GCA_025688845.1. Taxonomy (NCBI): domain Eukaryota; kingdom Viridiplantae; phylum Streptophyta; class Magnoliopsida; order Cucurbitales; family Cucurbitaceae; genus Cucumis; species Cucumis hystrix. The sequence goes on along the minus strand of CM046885.1, from coordinate 17,862,648 downwards.
CTATGACATTTAATGGCATTTAGTACCTCGTAGAATTAAGTTGCATAGACTATATTTTGCCAGTATTTTAACTAGCCGCCAGAGCAGGTAAAGCAGGCAGTAAAAATATGGATAGGCGTGTGAGTTCAAGTTATCACATGAAAGGGAAAGACGTTCACATTTCTTGCATTAATGACACAACGTTCTTAGACTTCATAGCTTCTCTCCTTGAGTCTGAATCTCCATTTTTATCTTTAGTTCTAACAAGTCGCAGTCAGAAGAGTAATACTCAACAGAGTAGGGCTAAAAGAATGATGATGGCAACTAAATCAGTACGCAAGTATTACACGGATCGAATCTTTCGGTCTAAATTTAAAATAAGTTCAATGATACACATCACTGTCTGATGAACTTTTAGCTCGAGGGTGCAAGGATTACTGATAGAACATGATTGTTTCAATTTCTCCAGGGTACAACAAATGTAAGTAAATGGTAAAAAAAGTTTCATTCAGAGTCTTGTATAGACTGAGAAACAGGAAGGTAATATGTATCAAGTTGCCAGTATTTGTGCTGTACTCCTTTCCAGACTTCTTCCTCCAAACAATCCTTGACAGGTAAGGGGATGAATTGGGTAGAATATCCCAAATTTTCCAGTTCAAGAGAAACTATATTACAATAAACAACATGGAAAAATGCATTACCTCCACAAAGACCATTAAAAAATGAGTAGATTCCCCCAGGCTTTAACAATTTTGGAAGATGTTGGTGAAAATCTCTCAAGTCTTCATAGTATTCTCCATATGTATCAAAGAAAATACCTGGACGCAGTAAGCAAACGGTTATGTAGTTTTAAAAAAAATTAGTTTATGATATTAATATTTGGAAATTGAAAGAACGACCGACATTCAAAAAGTTGAAGAAATTAATCCTATTGCTAATGTTGCCGTATCTATAACAAAAGATTTGAAAAGCATCTGAAACCAAAATAACGTTTTTCTAAACGACTCAACATTGGTATAAAAAGGAACTTTAAGATTATATCCTATATATTACGGATGTTCATATAAGTTAAAATCATCTTAAAATGCATATAAAGGAAGACAAATGCTTACAAAACCTACGAGACATTGAAGTTTCTAAAACTATAACCATCATAAATGGATGTTATTCATCATGAAGCTAAAAAAACTAAAGGAACTAAGTTCAAACGTCCTTAAACTAATTTAGATACGGAAGAGAAACATGAAATATTACTACGAGAAAAGATAAAGAGATTACAATTAAAGACTCACCATCGTAAGATTCAAGTTGAGGTAGGACATCTTGCCAACGACCAAATATAATTTTCACATTGTTCTTATCACCCCAACCAGTTTCTATCATGCGTTTATAAACGTCTGGGTGAGCCTCAATAATTGTATGCATAGTGGGGGAATATTGTTGAATGGCTGTATCCACTATACCCATTCCAAATCCGACGTTCAATATGTGACTACCACCCATGCAAACTGCCTTAGCATGAGCTTCCATCAATGGTTTTTCCCAAGCCATCATCACAGCTTTACTTTCAGCATCCATCACTTTATCTTCACTAAAAGAAACTCTATCTTCCAAATAATCCCCATTACATACACCATTCTTGCTTTCTTTCCTAGAAATGGTCCCAAGAACCAACTCAGCTTGAATCCCTTTCACATTGAAGCAAAATTATAAGAAATTCAAATCTAATATAAACAGAATTACAGAGAAGAGGTTATCTTGTCCAAGATCAAAATATTATAAACAGCTCTTGTCAGAATTAGTTGGCGCAAAAATATTGATAAATACGTTAATATGAAGTCTCATTTTGATCCCGTTTAAAAAGTAACTATTTTTACCCTTATCTTTTCCATATTCTGCCCCCAAATAACATATGTGACTTTATAGCATGTTACGCCCATTTGTTACAAACAAAAATAACGAAAATGGACCAAACTGATTAATTTTAAAAGCTGGAATTACAGGAAAAGAAATATTTAAATCAATTACACCTCTTGTACTTACTAATCATCTAAGTTTACCAAAGAATTAAATTTTTTGCGTTGATTTAATACAAAATGGACCAAACTGATTAATTTTTTGCAGTTACACAGAGCACAAGCTATACAACAAGAATTACTCTAGTTTAGAATTGGTAAGGATTGGAAGGAAAGAAAAGAGATAGAAAATCCACATACCGGAGTTAAGCAGAATCTGGAAGACCTCCTGGTGGCCAGCCTCCAGAGCAAAATCTCCGGCAGAGAGATTGGAAGGAGAAAGCGCATTCCATGGTGCACCATGTTCCAGAAGGGTTTTAACAACCTCGGCATGACCATGCTTGGCAGCGTGCATTAGAGGGGTAAGGCCCTCACCGTCGAAAAGAGTAACATCGGCACCGGAATCTATCAGAGCTCTGAGTTTGTCGGCGTCGCCGCCTCGCGCCGCCACGCAAAGTTGCTCGCACTCGTCCATGTCCACCAGTCGCAACGCAAGCGAGGGCCCGTTTATGGGAGCCCTAGATGTTAACAAGTGAATTTGGGCTTTCGGCCCATCATTTTTAAATGGGGTTTTTATAGGCCCATCAAACCCGACAAAAACGACGTCGGATCATGTGGCTAAAATGGCGCCCGCCTTCAAGCTTCTGCACCTTTGTTAATTCCACGCGCCACTGCTTCTCGTCTCTTTCAACATCCCAACGGCTTTCCTCCTCCTCTCCTTCACCTCTCTGCATTTTCCTTTTCCAAGCTTTTTCTAGTTCTCTTCTTTGTCCCAAATTGGCTTAGGGTTTTTGTTTCGTAAACATCGCTGTTTACTTTTCTTTTCCTTTCTGTTTTATCTTTTGATTTACTGGGAGGGTTTCTTTTTCTTTCTTTTCTTTTCTTTTCTTTTCTTTTCTTTTCTTTTCTTTCTACAAACGGATATGGCTTCAAGTTTCGATCGATGGGAAAAGGATTCGTTTTTCTCAGCCGCTGAGGAAGTTCAAGAATCTGCCGATAGGTACTCTTTCTTTTCTTACGGTTATGAATATGTTCATGGAAGATTCGTACTCGTGAATTTGTTTTATTGATGGACAAAATGCCTGTGATATTTGTTGTTAATTAAGACATTGAGAACGCAAATTGGTTATCGTTTTTCTAGATTTTGTTTGTGATTGGATTTCTTGTCTTTTTCTTTCTTCTTTCGCTGGATTTAGATTTAACCTGGATAATGCTGGTGTCCTCTGTTTTCAATCGATCGGATTGTCATGGACCTTTGTCCTTTTCGTTTATGTATTTCAGAGTAGAATCGACGTATAGAACGTGGGTACATGCCAAGAAAGATGACTCCAGCATTTGGAACTGTGAGGAGCTCGGTAGGGATTTACGCACTGCTCTTGGCACCACCAAATGGCAGGTGATCTCTCCCCTAATTTCCTTCCCGCTCCCACAAGAATCCCTCTGCTTTTCATACCTTTGGCTAACTAGTTTCCTTATCTTGGGTTGATGCATTTCTCCCCTCTAGACTTTTATATTCTGCTGATCGCGCTCGTATGTTTTCTAAAAGAGCTATAACCTGTGTTGCCAACGCAGTTAGAGGAGTTTGAACGAGCTGTGAAAGCAAGTTATGTTAATAACTCAAATGATGATGCGAGAGATAGGCACCGGGAATTTATTTTAGCAATTGAGGATCAGATTTCAAAAACTCAAAGTTCAGTACAAGAGTTATCTCAATCAAAGGAAAAACCCTCGATGCCTTGGATGCTGCTGGATGAAGGTGAAAGTGAAGAACTAGCGATGTTTCTTTCAGGACCTTCAGTAGCTGAAAACAAAACTGCTGTTAACAATGTTGTTAGTAACAACGAGAACCCACATGGGATGGATGAAGAATCAGCACCGGCTTGTTCAATTAATTCTCATCAACCAGCTGAGCAGGGTTCTCACGATGACAGAGATGAGAAGTCCCATGGACACCGGAGGACAGCTAGCGCTAGTCCTGACATTGGTTCCTGGAAGATTGCAATTTCAGGAGTTGATTTTCAACAATGTCCTCTAAATGGAGAAACCCAGAAACTTGTACGAAAGATCCCAAGTTTTTCAGGGTTTTTAAATAGTGTTGAGTCTGCATCAAAATTCAAGTGGCCAAAGAATGGCTTTAGGAAGTTGAAAGTATTAGATAGGCATCAAGAAACGAATTCAAAATTGCAATCCCCTCAATCAGCTAGGGTATGCATTCAATTCTTTGTTATTATTTCTGTTTGTTTTCTTTCCAATAGTTGTGACTATGAGCTAGATGTTTTGGTCTAGTTTCTTTATTATAGTTTCTGTTCTTTTCCGTGTAGGGTATAAATGTTGGATATGAAAGAAATAAGAGTTGCTTGGATAGTTGTGATGATTTTTATGATAAGCAACTCGATGGCTGGTATGGATCTATTCAAAGACAGTTTCAGAGGTCTATATATCAAATGCAGTATAGTAGGCCTGTTCAAGTGACACTTTCAACAGTTCTTATTGTCTCACTTGGTAAGCTTTTCTTTTATCTCAGTCGTATTTTTCATGGCATATTTCTTATCTTTTTGTCTCTCATGAAGCAATATTTTCTTATATTAGAATGTCGGAATACAATTTGATTAATTCTCTATTTTCTGAGAAATGCTGTTCTGTTAAGTTGTATCTTTGAGTTTCTTCGGATCAAAGTGCTGGAGGAGTGTATGGACAGGTGCTATTTTGTAATCACATATAGAGAATGTACATATGAACGTGCTTCCTGTGGTTCATCATTCCCATGATTCATAATATATATGAAATTATTTATGCATTCAATTTCTTGTTTTTTATTCTTTTACTTTTTTTTTATAACAGAGGAACAATCTATTCTAGGATTGTTGTTGACTGAACCATTATTGCTTTGGCTTTTTCACCGTTCCTCAGATAATTATTGTTACGTTACCATCAGGTTCAAAACTGACCCAACTTTTTTTTCAAAACACCGATCTAACTTGAGTGGTTAATATGTATGTTAGAAAATGTAGGGAAGGAATTTCACCCCCAAATATGACTGATTAGGTTTGGTATCAGTTAAGTAGTTTATATGTTTTGGGAAATGGGGAGTGAGCTCTGGGAGTTGTGTATTTTACAAGGGATTTTAGTTTAAGGGACGAGACTCTAGCCTCCAAAAGGTTTTGAACGTCATGTTTTGGGGATTGTCCTCCAGAGAGAACCTCCATAACTACTTTGAGGAGTAAAGTTCTGTTACGATGGGCAATGTTGCCAAAACCAAGACTGACATTCATTTGACGTTTTGACTTTAAACGAAATTTTGGATTAGTTGTTTTGCCTCCCTAGATCCTCAAGAGGTCGTCTTCCTCTTGAAGGGACTTTCACTGCTCATGGAGCAGCAGCCTAGGCAAAGATTGGTAACTCATCGGAGGTTTTTGCATTTTTTTTGTTTTTCTAGAATCCCTATTTTGTTGTGCATTATATTCTTCCTAATCAGTGAGCCTGTATGTGGAACTTGTGGTAGTTGGAGGCTTCATTTCCTTATATTATATATAATTTATTCTGTTTCCAGAGCTAGGACCGACTGGCTTCTCTCGTATTTGTAACTGATCTTAGATGTCACATGTTGCATTGTTGTTTGACTTTGTTTTTTCCTACACATTCATATATCTTTTTAGTTCTGATATTAGATATAGGTATAAGAGGGGGAATGCCTTCTCTCTTCCCTTTTTTTCTTCCTGGGTGTGCAATTTTCTCCGCAGGGACATTTGAAGGCTTATGTCTGTTCTTTCCTTTTGCAGTTTTGGTTCTACTTCGTGTGCTGTAAGAAGCTATTTCTCTTCACCAATTCTTGTAATGTTATCTTATCGGATCAAGAAGTGAAATGAAATGAACGAGATCTAACCTTATATTGGGAGATTGCTTTGCCTTGCCACCAGGTTCTTGTATATTAAACATGTCCTAAGATGTATGTATATATCCATAGTTGAAGCTTGAGAGGGGATACTTGAGTCAAATCACTGTTGTTTACCAAATTATAGTTGATGAAGAAGTAAAGTCCATGTATTATTTTCTCCAGAGACCAAAGTCTGTCCTTTCTTGATACCACTAACGTATTTTATTTTTATGACCATAAATGACAAGTACTAATTTTCAGAGTTGTATTCGGACAATTATATTTTATAACATTATAAATGAATTTTATGACTATCAAAGAAATTTGTGAAAGTTTGAATAGCTAATTTTATTTTCTTAGAAACTTGCATACTTACTCTTGCATCATTCCCCCTTCAATGCTTAACTCAAATCAATCTCTTCCCAGACTCGTTTCCGAAATTGTTTCTCCATTGTTGAAATTAAACGATTCATTCTAAAATGACATCCTTTCTGCTTCCCTATTTTGGTTTTTACTCATATTTATATGGTTAAGGTACCACTGAATCTTTAGTTAAGTCCAAAGCGATGGACGAATGGTATTTAAGGTAAATAGCTTTCAAATGCTTTTTCAATTTATTTCCGTTTATTATTATTTTTTAATTCTTTTAAAAGTATTTTGTTCTAATTCTTGACTAGAATTATACTTGAAAAAAATTATTTTTAAATATAGGAAAATGAATTTAAATATATCATATATATATATATCAAAATTTTAGATTCTATATTGTTAAATATTTATAACAATTTCGTCATTTAAAATAATTCTCTTTATAAAAATACTAATTATTTTTATTTCTTGTGATATTTAAATCTTTTGCAAGTAAAACGTCTTTTTTTTTTTTTTTTTTTTTTCTTTTTTTACTATCATGATCATTAGGACCATAGTCATATTTTTTTAAAAAAAAAGTTGATAAAAATGAATTCAAATCTATGTTATAATATGAACTCATTTGTATCAACTTTGATTTAAAGAAAGAAAGAAAGAAAGAAAGAAAGAAAGAAAAGAAGAAAATACGTGGGTTATGGCCATAAATTTAACTTACTGTCTGTACTAAAAAAATTGTACTTTAATATTCTGGTCATCCTTACAAACATGTATTATATATACATTTTCCCTCACATCATCAAACTCCATTCTTGTTTTTAGTTTAACATATGGAATAAAGATTTGATCCTCTAACCACGGCGAGAGGTTGCAATACTCTTTAGCTAGTTGAATCACATCTTAGGGTTACCGCACATTAATACCAATTCAATATAACATTAAAACATCGATTTTCATTTAGGTTATTTCAGTCTTGAATCATACCGAACATAATATAAACCCTACATGGATCTTTCCACTCTCTCTTAACCATTTTTGGAATATGCATCAACTTTGTATCAGTACTCTATAATATTTAATTAATTGGTTTTCTTCAATCGTACTCCTAAATTGTAGTTTTAGGGTTTGATTTACAGTATTAATATTATCATATGAACAATAAATTGAAAAGGGTCCAATTAATATATGGAAGATACTGTATGTTCTAGTTCAGATAATCATGTTTAACTTCAGTTTAATTTTACAGACATGCAGAGATTAGTATATATGTTTGAATTGATATATCGTGGGACTTTGACTTTAGAAATGCATATATATGTATATAATTAAGTATTTTGTGCCAAAATATATATTGTTATTACTAAATTAAACCATGAAAAGTAGAGTTCTTTTGCTTAAAGCTATGAAAATTCTTGTCTGAAGCTTACATTGAATCAGCAACATAAAAAGCTTTCCTCTTTGAATTTTCCATCATTGGTCGCAAAAGAACCTGCAGTTTCAAACCACCACACAGCAAAAAAAGAACTATTTATTTTTCCTTTTCAATTTTGTCTCAAATCATTCTCTAAAGTTTCAGTTTTACATCAAATATTTTAATGAATTTGTTTTAAAAAATTCAAAAGAAAAAACCCTTTTAACAATTTCCATTATATATATAAAATTGAAACCAAATAAAAATATATTCCAAGCCCTTAAAAACACATTTGTATTAACTCGTGACACATGTTTATCTTTTTTAACATGAAATTATTATCTCTCAAGATAATATCTTTTTTAATTTATTTAAAGTTTTTTTAATATATTTGTTTGAATTTTATGGTTTTATTTTACAAAAAAGTAACTCGTATATCTTATTTAATAATACGGATCGTGAGTTCTCTTTATCTTTGTATTATTAATTGTAGGGTTACTCCAACTTATTCGTTTTTAATAATTCTTTTACTTTTTCCCCACAAGATCATCACGTCATATAACTTTAAACATGAATGATGGAAATCAATATATTTGAAAGATAAAAAGTTTATGAATCCATGTTAGATAGATTACTCTCTAAAGTTTTAGAATGAAACTTGGCCATATTATATATTATTTATATATAAAATTACTAAGTTGGGTACCTGATATGAATTGTTTATATAGTCATGGTTGTTCTGATCATGGTGTTTCCATTCCTCTCACTGCTGTTGTTAGAAGAATCTTCAGCTTTTTTCACTTGAGTTGTTGTTGAAGCCAATTTCTTTAATCTCGCTGTTGCAAAAAGCCATGTTGCTTCCATTTGTTTGCTAATCATTCTTGCTGCATGATATGGAATCTTGATTCTCTTATTTGCACCCTCATCCATCTTCATTCCACCATTAACAAACATTATGCAATCCATTAAGCTCTCTTTTGCCAATCCTTTCATGTCATAGGCTTGTGATCTTCTCCACAAGCTTTTACTATGAGAATTTGTTGGATTTGAGTAACATAAAGCTCTAGTTGAGTCACTAATGGCTGCATCTGCTTCTCTCAACAACAAATGACATTGTGATTTGTTGCTATGAAGAACCATTCTCTGCTTTCTCAACTTCAATGGACATATGTCTAATCCTTCTTTGTATTTTCTCAAAGCACCCTTTATTTCTCCCAATCTAAACAGTTCATTTGCTTGTTGTTTTATGAGATTAACCAATGCTTTCTTCTTGTCGAGCCTTTCCTCACTCAACAATTTCTCTTTCCTTTTCCTCTCCACTTTAAGATCCCAAATTTCTGTTAATACCCTTTGGAGATTTTTTTTGTTCTTCAAGAATAATTTGGTTTCCGTTTGATGGTAATCTGATAAGAGAGCTTGTGTGATGGATTCACCTAAATTGATACCTGTTTTATCTCCAAGTGTTCTGATCTCCACCAAATCTATGAGATAAATGGCAGCAATTTCAATTACTTTGTACCTTGTTTGTGAGTCTTTGAGGAGGAGTAGAAGACATTCAATTCCAATGTATTGCCAATCATCTGAAGATCTTGACAAATTACAGAGTGTTTGAACTATGTCTTTGGATTCTGCAATGAACTTCCTTGAAGATTTATTGTAACTCAAGATTCTTATGAGCCCAACTCCACCGGTTGAAGTGTAATTTGACAATCCACCCCACATTCCACACAAATCTTTTAAGAAAATTGGGTTATTGTTGCAAATGACATTCAAACATTTGCCTTTAGAAGCAAAACATTTGACCAAATGAAGACACCAACATTGAAGTTGACTAGCCCATTCCTCTGCTTTTTTATCCTCAATTTCTCTCCCACCAACTCCTCTTGTGAGCAAATCTCTATGATATTTCTCTCTATTTTCTTCACTTGATCCAACAAAACTTTCATACACTAAATCAAGACAAGAAGATGCAATCTTCATGGCCGATTTGACAATTTCTTCTTCATATTCAACGAGTGCTTCGAAAGTTGAGTTGTAACTAGCAAGATGACCAAGTGCTCTAACAGTAACTCTTTGTTCAACCCAACTCATTTTTCCTCTCAAAAGCTCCATTAATGGTGGAATAACTCCTGATTTCACTGCTTTCTCTGCAAACTCAGCTTTGTGCATGGTGTAAGAACCAATAACATGAGCTGCATAATATGGGATGTAAATGTTTTGATTCCTAAGAAGCCAATTTTTGTCCTTGAGGCCTCTTTGGATCAAACTTGCCATGCATTCAAATACACCAAGAGAAGGGTATTCCTTGTGATTTGGTTGAGCCATGGCTATGTGCCAAAGTGCACTTAGGACAAGGACATGATCTTGGTCATCTCTATAAGGTAACTCATTGAAACATTTCTTTAATCCAGCTCTTCTTGTTGCCAAATGGTTTTCTTTCATTAAGCAAAAGAAACAAAGGGAATTGGTGCAAGATGTCATCTTGGAACGCTTTGTGGAGGTGGTATTGAAAATGGGGTTTGTGTTCTTCATTTTGTACTAAGAAATTTAGGGCTTTGGAAGAAAGTTCGGGACATTAGGGTTTCTGGTGTGATTTAAGATCAGAAGAGAAGGTTTTTTTTCCTTTCTTTTTGAATGAGGGAAAGAGAGCAACAACGCGGCGCATGGAAGCTCGAGTTTCTATAATTGAACTCATATTGTTTAATTTAAAAGTTTCGCATTTCCATAATCTCAATCCTAACTTCTCATAAAAAGTCTAGAATGGAAAAACTACATGAGAAGACAAAAAAGTTGAAAACTTTGGACTATTCACGTATACCCACATATATTCATATTTCAAATAAACTTAGGTTGTTTCTAAATTGAGCAAAAGTATGACGATATATGACACACAATTTCGATATATATATATAAATATATATAGTAAATTAAACTAGTTACGTTGTTTTAAAAGTCAAATTATCTACACTTTAGGTGAGGAAACTATTTTTTCCTTCGCTATAAGACTTTTAGAGTAAAACTACGAGGAGGTAGGATGTCAAAAGCAATACATATACACTGTTAAAAATCCTGTGTTGAAAGCCTCTCCTTTTTATATTCGATCCTGGATCTCTTATGCCTTTGAACCTTTTCTTATATGTGTGATAAGTGTATGCTAAGAAGGTCTCAACCTAGTTGAGATGCTCCTATCTGCCCATTGATCCCTCAACCTTTAGTTCTTTTTTTAAAAAAGTAATACATAGAGTCCTTCAATATAGATAGCTTTCGTTTTCAATACATGGCCACCTTTTGATTTTATAAAGATTAAAAAAAAAAAAGGAGAAAATGGGGTGAGATGGCTAGGGCAAGTGCTTCCCACGTCAGAAAGCAGCTATTAAGGTAGTGGTCCAAAGAGAAGAAGAAGAAGAATGAAAGAAAGAAAGAAAGTGATGAGAAGATTACAAAAAACAGTAAGAATTAGGATGCAGATAGAAGGAATTTGGGGGCAAGAAAAAACAAAACTTTGAGGTAACCTAGTAATATTTGTCATCATATTGTCTGAAAAAACATGATCTAGGGGCTAACTTATCTAGAGCTATATAGCTTAGCTAGGCTACTTAGCTGCCCCTATCTTCAAAGTTGTATTCAAAGTTCAACAATTCGGACGATATTTCTTTATCTTTTCTTTTTCTTCTTTTATCAGAGTCTTTAACAAAGAGGTTACTTATGGTGTTGAAATTAGGGTTACTGATTTTTTTTTCTTTTTTTATTTTTTGGCCACGAATGTTGTTAATATTTAGCGTTTTTGTCACATTCTTCACAGGAGAATAAAGCAGTCCACACTATATTCTCTCTTACACCTTTCTCTCAAAAAATATATATAAACAACAAATATTCAATATCATCTTTCTCTCTTATTTTCTCTCATTTGCTCTTTGAAAAGCAATTTGATAAGATCTTGTGCAGTTGTAGAGCGTTCAGCTCAACCTTTCAATTATACATAACTTTTCTGGGCTAAGGTTGTTAGAGAATATATATATTTAGGAGTGGATATAAAGAAATGTACGTAACCTAGCTATTGGTTATGTGTTATTTGTTCTCAATATTTACTTTCCTATATTATTGTAGTTCTTCGAACATTCTTTAATCTAGAAAGATAACTTTTCAAATAGCATTCTCTCTAAAAAGATTTGAAGAGAGAATTAAAAGATATAAGAATGGGGTCTATATTGGAAAATGGCATGGGGGTGGGGAAATAATAATGCAGACACACACAGTAGAACAGAAGCAGATTTTAATTATGATTCAGAATAAATAAAAGAAAATGAAGAAATGAAGTACAAAAAATAATGTGAAAGAGCACAAGTAGGATCTCAGCAGAAAAGAAGGAAAGGGACCACAAATTCACTACTATATACTTAGAATTAAATAGTAATAAAAATATGAAACTTTTACAGAAAGGGTGATAGTTATATATAAATTTCTCTTATTATATATGTGTGTGTGTGTGTTGAGAGTATGAGAGTGTGATAAGGTTACTCGTGCGAAAGAAGGTGACAGGAAGGTCAGGGTTTGAGTTTGTAATTGGTGGAATGACTGAACCACACGCTCAGTGTGGCTCAACTATATATATATATATGAAATTTAAATCTGATATCGATCATTTTGTTTGTGGTCCTTCCCACCCCCACTTCAAACCCTACTTCATGGACTTAACCCCATTTAATTATTCTCTGCATATGGTGTGTGTAAAGTGATAGCTACGATACTGGAATTTTAAATCATATATATAACTTCCATTTCTCTCTTCCAGCAATAAACAAACCTAGAAACTGTGAAACTGGTATATATGACCCAATTTTAGTCTTGTTGGATAACCTTTTTGTTTCTTTATTTCATTCTTTACCTGATTGGTTTTTATGATCCTTTTTATCTCCACTTTCAACTAGCACAATCAAACAACAATTAAGAATATATAATATATATCGTTTCTTGATCAATAGCAACTATTTGTAGGTAAAATTGATTTTGTTTGCCTTTTTTCCTTGTTAACATGTTTCTTAAAATAATTTTGAGGTTACACAAGATATATAAGATTGCTCCAAACTAAGCATACTTCTTGAAAAGTTGGAGAGTTCTTATGATTGAACCACTTAAAGATTAGAGATGCTACTTATTGGTGTCAATAGTAACTTTCAATTCTTTTAAACATTTTTAATCATATATCTCTATATTCATATTTGTGGATCAAAGCAGTGATGTTAAGAAGTTTCTGTCTTTTGCATCTCTCCTCCTGTATCGCACAGTACTACAAGGGAGAATATGCAGTAGAGATTGATTTCGTATTTCAGTATTTTCCTTGAAATACTTCATGAAAATTTTGGGATGGTTTTTGAATTCTAACATCTCTATCAAGCTAGTAATAGTTGCACTGATTTTTTTATACAAAATTTTCGGTTGTTTGAGAAAATTAAATACTGTATATAATTTTTCTTTCAATGCCAGACGTTTATATAATTAGCTAAGTTAAAAATAAATACCAATATATTCTAAATGGGATAAAAAATTATTGACAACACCCCTTGAAATAGGGTGGCTAGATATCCCAATAATGAAATAGTTTAATCATTTTCTTCGGTTGTAGGTTTTTCCACTTAGCTATAAGTCACAATTCCACTTTTTTTTAATGTACATGATTCGCTTCCACCCATATTGGGCTTCGCTAATTATCATGTGGTAGATGAATTCATAATTTGGCCCCAAAAATTGAGAAAACTGTCCAACCATGATTCAAATTTTGATCTTTCGCCCAAAATTGGGTATGTTAGTTTGCTAAACTTTTACTAACATGAGATGAAAGAGGTGGGAAGCGAGGGATGTTTCTTTTTCTTCTTTTAAAAAGGAGTGTTGGACAGTACAAAAAGAATGGAATAGGAGAACTATGCCGAAGAAAATTTGAACATTCAATTTCAAAGAAAGAGTTAGGTATAGGAATGTGCTTGTTGAGACGAAGTCATAAAATCTCAATGCTTTGAATTAGAAGCACGATTGGACGTCAACTACAATATAATAGCTGTAAAGTTTTGCCTAATCAATGATTTGGTGATGAACTCAACGATTTTAGAAAACTCATCAACCAACCAGTCTATAGGGAGTGATCTAACTCAATCTAAATCCAAACTAACCATAATTTAAAAGGAAAAAAAAGAGAAGTCATCAAACAACCAGTCTTGTAAAGATTCTAACTCTATCTAAATCCAAACTAACCTTAATATAGTTAATAATCCAACCCAACTCAAAACTGTTTGAGTACTTGGGTTTGATTAGCTGTTGCAAGAATTTGCAAGAGTTTAAGTTAAATTTGTGAATGACACCAATGATGTAGTGATTCCAAAAAAAGCAAAGAAAGGGGACAATTTAATTATGAGTCGGTGGCATTAGTCTTCCCATTATCATAATAATTAATAGGGACCTCAAAATTTTGAAATGATCTTAGCCTTTATCTGTACTAAGTTTCAAATCCTACAAAATTGAAGTTAGCGTGGAAAAGGAAAAAGGAAACCAACATGGGACTCCATTATTTAACATGTACGTACCAGCAGAGTGTAAGGTTTAAGCACAATAATAGCTTCTCATTTGCTCTTGAAAACGATCAATCAAACCAATTAACTACTTTTGTTACCTTTACCCCTTCTAATACGTAATTCAAACTCACTCTATAAAAACTAACTTGATAAGACCACCCAATAATGGGGACAACGCAAGATTGTATTATCTATCTATCTCTGGATCAACAGTTCCTTCTGCTGTTTCTTATTCATCATTGTCTTTATGGGAATAGAACTAAGCAATCATGCAGCCAAATGGATCCAAATCTGACTTTGGATGGCTTATGAGATCAAACAGAAAATGTTGGTTAATGGTTCTGATATGACACGAATCTTAATCTACTTCTTTGTAATCAATATTTGATCTGTTGGTTTATGATTTGTTAAGATCAGTATGTAACACAAAAGGTCACAAGTTCAGATAATCACAAACTTAAGTTTATTATAAGAAAATAAGACTAACTCATTGAGATGACATTTGATTACAGTTGGTGAGAAAGATAGAACTCTAATTATTACAAGGAAAAAGTGATCTGACTTTGCACAAGATTTCAAAAGGAGTTTTTTGGATGAGTATTGACAATTTATCATGGAACAGGGGAAAAATTTATGAATGGCAATGCTCTATTTACAAATTTAAAAGGGTATTTGATCCCAGTTCCTATATGTGCTATTAATTATCTCAAAGAGTTCTAAGCATCTAAGCTTGCTATCAATACAATAACTTACTACAATCTGTCTGTTCCTCTTCATGTACTCCCCTTACGCTGCATCTGTATTCCAGACTACATTATTGTCGTCTAACTTGTCGAGTGCAGCTACTTTAGCATGTAATGCTTGTGCTGTGACAGCGTTGTCAATGATCTGATCCTGTGGAAGCTCACAAGCTTCACTCATTGAGGCAAATCTTAGTTCAGCAGGAGGAATGAAACAATCTACAGATAAACCAGGGACATTGAATGCTACTTCTTCAATTGTCCATGCTTCTTCCATCCTGGTCTTAGTGTGGCTCATTGCAGTATCTCCAAATCTGAAGAGGGTTACTACCGAGCGTCCCGAGTGAGCAATCATAATCCCCTCAACGGGTCGGTAATCGTCAAGAAATGAATTGATTGTGGTCTCCCAGTAAACTGCATCACCTCCATTGTTTTGTATGCGAGTCAAGTGAGAGTCTTCCAAGTGCACTAGGAGTCCAGTTTTCTGACTGAAATAACCAAATAAAACATGTCTTATAATCTCTGCTGGCCCTTCGCTTCTCGCCTTCAACGTTGCAGGATCTCCACAGAGTTTGAGGATGAAGCAGTCCTCATCGTTTATCTTCTTTTCCCCAGTGCATCTTGCATTGGTAAACATGCTGGCAGTTGTTTTGGGATCAAGTCCCTGAAAAATGGAGCAGCTTAAGCAAATCGTACGAATAGGGTGTTGTCAAGGGGCAAGGCAGAGAGATAATGACATGATAGACTGAAAATGAACATTCCATGGTTTCACCTGAAGCGCACGGCGCAAAGGTCTAACTGGCCCTTTCGCACAATGTGCACCAAGCCAAGGTGTGTGCCTCCATACAAGCCTCCCATTGCAACCAGCATGAACCTTGCTGCCACCAAGTGCAAGTTCTACATACCACATGTCTGGATTCATTTGCCACAAGACAAACCCACCTGACTCAGCATCTTTCGAGGAGTTCCGGCTCCTGATAACTCTGTTAGCAGTTTCAAACTCAGAAGCTACCATTCTCACCTTCCCCATGGCATAGGCATTTTGAATAGAGTTTTGAAGCTTCTGGCCTCCTGAAGCAGCAGTGTACTGCTGTAGTATATACTGTGCAGATGAAGTCTCCTGAAAAAAATTTCATCCAATCATGTTATTCAGAAACTTAAAGTTATTTGAGACAAACAATGAACTCCAAGAATAAACATTCAACAAGAAAGGGGCAAAAAGGAACCACCTAAAGAAAAATTTATATAAAACCTACATTACTCAATCTGCTAATTATAACAGTTAAGTGAAATAAAATCCTAAATGCAACCATTAGCAAGTCAGAAAATTCTCAAAACAAATTAAAAAGGAATAAACCTTAATCACAAGTAAATATGGAATCGACCAATCTAAACAAATATTCCCCAACTCATAAAAATATAAACGCATTAAATCAATCCATTTAGGCAGCAAGAAAAGTTCTCACAAGAAACCCATAAACATTCAACCTAGGAAAGGCATTATTGGATTCCCCTTCCTCCAACCCCCCTGTCCCCTGACTCAAGTAGGTAAAGGAAAGCAAGAATGGGGTCTTATGAAGATAACAAATTGGGAAAGATTTGGAAAAAATAAAATAAATGGAAGAGCAAAAGAAAAAAAAAATACTAACAATGGGGGTATCTTTAATGCTGAGATGAGGCAGGGGGTCGGAAGAAGAAACATGAACAGGGGCAAGCGGAGCACCCAAAACCCCAAGCAAAAGCCGCAGATCGGAGCGTTTATAGGCAGAGCAGGAAACAGAAGGAGCTCTACAGAGCTGGCCCTTCATCCATTGCGCCCATCTCCCTTCCATTTTGGAATCATCAGCATCAGTTTCATCAGGACCTTCCTTCAAGGGCGACAATGCCTCCGCCGGCCTCAAACTCCCGGATCTCCCAATCAAAAGTTCATGGCGTGAGTGGCGGTGGGCGCCCTTCCTCCGGCGCCTCAAACTGGTAGCAGGAGAGATACTAGGAACAGGGCTTTTGGCTCTTGATTTGCCCGGAGAAAGACCTCTGACAACTTCATCTTTAAGGGAGGAGAAGAAGCCTGGTTTCCTGTCCATAACCCTGAAAAGAAAAGAGAGAGAGAGAGAGAGAGTAGGGAGAAAGTGATGTTATTGGAAGATTGGTGAAATGGGTTATGGGTTATGGGTTAAAGAAAGAAGTAATAAGGGAGAGTGGCAGAGGAAGGAGTCTGGGACAGTGAGAACAAAGGTCGCTAAAAAGCAAAGAAGAAGCATAAGCATAAGAAAGATTGAGACGAAACGAGAAAAATAAAAATGAAAATGAAAAAGAAGATAAAAGGATGCCGTTTGGAAGAAGGAAACGGTAAACACAAACCATTTTCCTTTTCTTTTTCTTTTTCTTTTTCTTTTTCTTTTTCTTTATTATTATTATTATTATTATTATTATTATTATTATTATTACGTGATAAATATTTGGGCTTTGTAATTTGAGGAGGAAACTGATGGGATTCCTTCTTTCCATAATCTAACTGTTTTCTTCCCTAATTCTATATAATTAATATTTATCATTCTCACGTGCAATGCACGTTAGTTTACTTCTTTTTTGTTTTAAAGAAAAAAAGAAAGAGGACTTGAGGAATTTAAAGAAAGAGAAAGATTATAATGGTTGGTTGGGAAATGGAGCTGCTACGACACGACAAGACCAGATGAAGACGCTTTGTTACCAGACTGATAATGAAATATGACGCCGATACCTTATCTTCTTCTGCACAAAAGGCGGCGCTCTGCCGGCACAATCGCCGTCGCCAACGGTGGTCGATTGGATTGGATTGGATTTTATATTCTTCCTTCTTCCTTCTTCCTTCTTCCTTCTAGGGCAAAAAATGACAAAATTAATAATATTACTAATTATGTTGATTTTAAAAAATAATATATAACAAAAAAGAAAAAGAACTCGGCGAGGAGAACGCAGAGGGAATCGAATGTCGCAACGAAGTCTGTAAAGTCTACGGTCCAATGATCAACGGCGGTAAGCATGCGCCAAAAGTTTCTCTTTTTTTAAAAAAATTAAAAATAAATGGTAATTATGGTTAATTTTTTCAATAATTTTTATATATATATATATTCTTTTTATTATATTTATATATTAAGTTAGTTTATCTCTAAATTCTAAGAAGAAACAATTTTATCTTCAAATTCGTTGAACATCACATTTAGTTAGTGTTTATTTTTCCAGAGTTTTAATGAACTTTTTAATTATTTTTAATTTAATTATGGGTTCATGATTAAAGATAAAATCGATCTCAAACCATCCAAAATTCAAGTCCAAAGTATTATCATATGATTAAAACGAATCTAGAAAGAAGAGTGCCTTTTGGGTTTAGTCCAAGTGAGCATGTAAGGTTGAGGTTGAGCCTACTAATGTACGTAATGGTGCATGCCTCAACCCAAAGGATTGGACCAAAGTAAACCAAAGGGAAGGTGTTCGTGGGTTGAGGTCAACCCTAATAAAATAGCACATAGAGTATAACCTCGTAAGTGTCAACTCAATAAATTAAAAGAACAAACTTTATGAAGAAGAACTTAGGTCATAAAATTTATATCCACAAATAGTTAAATTTACTATAATACTCAATATTTACTTGTGATATATGTACATTTATATAAATATCAAACACTACATGAGTGTGTGATTTTCTTTTTCATTATGTATACCACGTTATTTTTAAACCCTATAAATCTATTGCTTTTTATCTATATAGATTACACATGTATTTTATTTTTTCAAATTATGACATCAACAGTTATAATAAGTTATACTTTAATGCATGATTAATTAATAGATGTTAATATTAATGGTCAAAAGTGTGAATTTAGTCAAAATTGAAGAGAAAAACTCATACAACCTTAGGAACAAATTACTCAAAATTTAAAAAAGAATAAAGTAATATTTTGAAACCCATAAACTAAATTAAAATTACCATCACTAAATACCTAAACTCTAATCTTCCAAAAAAACAGTAAGATATTATTTTCCGTTTGTGTGTTTGTTTAATCTGTTAGAAATTAAGGAGGTAGGGGTTGGAAGTGTTTTATTAAGTTTGATTTTTACAACTTTTTGCTTCAAATTAAATTAAGGAATTGATCCAATCTAACCAAACTTGGCAATACATGAAGAAATTATTGAAAATGACGATATATTATTATTATTGCTCTTCAGATATTATATTATATATTAAAATTATGATTAGTACTTTAATGAGAATGTCGTATTTGTGTTCCTACAAAATAATATTGAATTCACACTTTTTAAAAAAATTTAAAATAATTGATAGAATCAGATACCAAAAGATTTAAAAGGAATGAAAAGTGACAAAGAGCAATACGAAAATTAAACCACCCATGCACTTTGATTTTTTTTTGTTCTCTTCTTTCATAATTAAACCAAATTAAATTTACGTAGTTTATCAAATTATTTGCCTCGATTTGTCTTTTACAATAGTTTATATATACATATAAAAGGTAAGAGAAGTAAAATAACAAGGAAAACTGCTGAAATATTAGGTAATTTATGACGTTGTATGATAAATTTAAAAACTTATGTGGAGTGGTTAGAAATTTATGATGAAATTTCATATGTTCTTGTTTGTATGATTTATAATTTACAAAATTGATTTTGTAGAAGAAGAAAAAAAGGAGATATTATATGTGGGAAGGAAGGGGAAGGACTTTTGGTAAAGCATTGAATGCGGTCCTTCGGTTAGGGATATGGGGAGCCCAGCGGCCAGCTTTCGATATTTGGGTTTTCTATTTTTAATTTTACTTATTTTAGAACAAATTTTTTTTTTTTAATTTTATTTATTTGATTGAGAAGTTAATATCATTAAAAATGAATGAAGAAAATGTAAGTTGAAAGGGTGTGGTGTGTGGTAGCCACAATTTTACGCATTCAATATGTTGAGATATTGCTGTTGCTTTGCTTCCTCTCTATGTAATTTTAATTCACTTTTTTTTTTTAATTTTTAATTTCAATTTCCTATGTTTAATCTCTAACTCTACATTGAATTTCTATTTTGTCTTAAAATTACTAAAATTATATTATACAAGAAAGAAACTAATTTTTAAACTTTATTAAAATCGCCTCTTCTTTTTTTTAATCAGGTTAATTTGTAGTAGTTGAAATTTTTTAAATAAAACAATAATGTATCCTCATGGTTTAAATGTAGGCCATTTTAACTTTCTAACTATTTTAATTTCTTTTATGGTTTGCAATCTTATTTTTACTTCAACGACGTGTGACGTTATAAACATATAATTGTGTCTAAACTAATTGAGTATATTTACAAAGATCAATACCTCACATGTTGATGATATATTTTACTGTAGAAACAATCGTCGTTCACTTAGGAATCTAGCTAGGGAAAAGTTAATGAACTCAAAAGATCAAAAAGGATAATGGATAGAGTTGAATATGGAGGAATGATAAATGTAAAGATGAACAATTGAACTTATGACCTTGAGAATAAGTGCATGTATCATTCTATTAAGCTTACTTTATAGAATGGAATTAAACATTTGAAATAAAGTTGTAGTTATTTGAATAAGTGATTGTTTGATATTTAATTTGAAGGTAGATTTTATAAATGTTGGTGGTTGAATGTGAAATGGAAATTGGTATAGACCCAATAGTAGGTTAGAAATAAGTGGAAAAGTAGGGGATGGGGCAGTGACAATAACTTAGGGTTATTTCCAAATTGGTGAATTTGAGAGCTTAGTAATATTGAATGAAGTGAAGGGAGATTGAGCTTGAGATTAAGTGAAGAAGTGTCCCACTAACTTTTATGTTACTTTATAAAGGAAACAAACAACTAAAAAGCAAAATAAAGAAAACACCTTTTTTGCTGGGAAGCTTCATCCAATGCTTCATCTTTTTCTCTCTATCCACACGAAAGAAAGAAAACGAAAGGAGTATCCTTACCACCGTCATGAATACAAAAATTATGTTGATGGATGACTTTATATCACGGTAGAAAAAAATTAAATGTGATATGTATTTACCACTTCGTTAAACTACAATTATTGATATTACACTGGTTTTTTTATACCTCTATTATATAAATAACATAAAATTAAAGAAGGCTCGAGTCCTCTGGATCCATGCTAAATGATATGTGGATGCCTACTCCAGCTTATCTTCACTACAATTTTTTATTTTTTCAAAGTAGAAGAATCAGCCATAAAAACAAGATCTTATGAACTTCTGGGTTTTTTTTTTTTTTCTTAAAGAAAAGTTTTTGTAAAAGAGAATTAAGAAATGATGTAAAGAATACCTCCAAATCATAATGGCATTCCAAGGCCATAAGGAGGGATGAAATACGAATAATTATACTCATGCTTAGGTTAAAAGTTAGACTACGTTAGTTTCAATCATTTATTTTCAATTAATTATTTATTTTAGTATTTATTAATTTCTTTTTTAGTATAAAATTTATTAATTATTTGTATTTAATTTATATATTGAAAAATAAATGCAAATATAGCAATTATATTCAAAATATTAGTATATATAGCAAAATTTTAATAAAATTGTAAATACAACAAATCGTGTCAAAAACATTCATGATAGACTGTGTAGGGACTCTTGCAAAAATAGTAAAAAAAAATTATGATAATAGGACTCATATCACTATATTTTCTAAATTGCGATATTTCTATAATTACCGTCTGATATCACTAATTTTGCCATATTTGTAATATGCAAAAAATAGGTATCATTAGTTGTTTTTTTAAAATGTTTTTATCATTTGATGCAATTTCTCGACTATGTGTATTACTTAATTATTATTTCTAAAATTGATATGTATTGTATAGAAAACTATAAAGGATAATTATAATTGATGACCATTTTAAGAATAATAATTAAAGGATATAACAACATTAAAAGAAATTACAATATATAGCAAAACTATTGTTGATAGACTTATATCATTGATAGACTCGTATGTAATAGACCAATATTTACAACATGATTTATCAGTGATAGACTTCTATCATTAATAGAATTTGACAAGTTTTACTATATTTACAAAAAAATTTAAAATATTGGTGTATACTTAATTAATTATTTTGAATATAATCTCTAAATTTGCATATCCAAGCTATAAATATATGAATTTGAGCTGATAACGGGCCTTTTTCTTTTCGGGCTTTTGCATGGGCCTCTTCTTACGTTCCAACTTTCATGACTTTTACTCAATGCTCGGGACTTAGGGACTTAATTTTAAGTGAAAGAAAGGATGACAGATGCTTTTTCCAAAATATATGTTTCTGTAAATATTTTTCAAATAGA
This sequence comes from Cucumis hystrix, assembly GCA_025688845.1. NCBI lineage: Eukaryota > Viridiplantae > Streptophyta > Magnoliopsida > Cucurbitales > Cucurbitaceae > Cucumis > Cucumis hystrix. The sequence continues at coordinate 17,840,365 of CM046885.1, read as the reverse complement.
TAGTTCCACCTCTTGTTGGGGTGCATCAATGATTGATTTATACCTCCAACCTTAAAAACCATCCATTTTATTCTTTATTTAAATTCTTAATATTATAAGTTTACGATTAAACAGTTCTCTAACCTTAATAACTCCTTACATTTGACACGACTTGTAAAAGTTAAATAAAGCCTATAAGCCATGGTTGCAAAATTTGGGAGATCACTGTGGACTTCTTTCAGGTATGGGTAGCCAAGTCATTTTGTAGTTTTCCAACTAGAACCAAAGTTCGATTATAAAAAAAAAAAGATAGAATAAAAAAATAGAATGTATCTTTTCAGCATTAGAAACAGTATCCATAATAATAAGAGCATGTTTCCTTTATTCCATAGCCATACATATGGATAGAATTATTAACAAACCACATGAATTATCTAAATGATAGATTAAATTTCTGTACTATGAACATTAATTGTGCCAACTGTGCTAAACGCTTCAACTTAAAAAAAGTTGACACAAACTGACTTACACAGTAGTACATGTTGCTTCAATAGTATCTATGAAAAAGTTTAACAAAAAAATAACTAGTGGGTTAAGAATATCATTAACATTATTCCTTGGTAAACAGTTTGGATAGAATATTTTGAGTATAATTTATAATACTAAACTCATTTAGTTTTGGTGGTCTCCAATCCAACTTTCCGGTCTACTGATCTTGTTACATTTCAAAAGATCAATTTTTTTTTTGTCTTTAATTTTTCATACATGTCCCCCAAGTAGCTCCTACTTTGAAGAAAACAAAAATGAGAAGTTAGAAAACTTCTCCCAATATTTATGATATTTCTGTGTATAAGGCTTATTTTTCCCACTCTCGTTTCACTCGGTCAAATGGGGGAATCTCCTGGAACATGAAACATGTAATGGCCGTGTGATCACCTTGGAAGTGGTAAGTGAAGAAGGTAGACGGTGCAATGAGAGGAATTCACGTACATATATGCAGTGATGTGAAGGTGTCAAAATATGATTGGTGAGTTTCCATAGCAATTATTTCCACGTAGAAGTCGAAACCCCATATAGAACTTACTACACAACCAAAAATGGTAGAAGGAATCTTACTGCTTACTGCTCACTACTCACTACTTTCTTAAAAACAAAAAAGAAAAAAGAAAAAATATGACAGTCTGGAATGTGCTGGTCGATTTCACTACCATTTAATAATTACACCCTCCTGAAAACCAAAGAAAAAAAAAACGCTTTAAATACCCTTCAAAATCACCCAAAAAATCCCACACTACAATCTGCCTTAATTTGTTGTTCCTCAAGAAAATGAAGTTCCTTCATCTTCTTACTTGGCTTCTCCTTCTCACCTCCTTCCTGGACCTCTCATTGGGTGCCCCAGGTAAAGAAATTCATTAACGTTTGAAACTGAACACCAACATCATATATCATTAATTTTATTGTAAAGATTATAACGTACGGTTTTTTATTTGTTTTGTGTGTGAAAGGTTTTTGCGGTTGGAAATGTAGAAGGAGATGTTCCCAAGCTGGGGTGCGAGATCGGTGCATGAAGTACTGTAGGATATGCTGTGAGAAATGTGGGTGTGTGCCGTCCGGGACTTATGGGAATAAACACGAATGCCCTTGCTATGGGAACTTGAAGAACTCCAAGGGCAACTCCAAGTGTCCTTAATTACATTAAACCCTAAACCAGCCTTTACTTTATTGCCTTTTCCCAACCTATGTTTCCGAAGTATGAACCCTTCTTATTTTGACTAAATGAAATATATATTTACTTCTCTCCAACTATATCTATCTAGACTTGTATGAAATTTACAATATCGTTAACATTCAAATATTGCTCCACCATTCATTAGTAGAAAGTGGCCTAACATGTGATTTTAAGCCCTTTTCTTAAAATATCTATCTTATTTACCTCTCATTTATTTTCGTCTGCAAGAAATTTTTAGATGAGCAGTGGAAACCAAAGTTTATATTTGGAATAGATTATTTTAATTTGAATTATATGATAGTATATTCTTGAACTGTGAATATTATGAACTTGGAAAAGAAATAGTAGAAGTGAAAATATATATGTATTTTTGGGTGGAAGGTCGTTTTAGTAAAGATTGAGTTGTTCTGTATAGAAGGATCGTGTTCACGTGCAGTGTACGATGTGACAACTAAACTTTTACTATTTCTTCTCTCCAATTAATTCTGGTAACTTTAATGCATAGGTAAATTTTGTAGTACTATCTCATTAATTACCCCAATAAAAATAAATTCTTGTTACCCTATATACTTCAACTTGTATAAAAATAGTCCTTTCATTAATAAATGCACATTTTCTAATTTCCTTACTCTAACTTGTTTGTAAGTTCAAAGATAAAACATAACTATTGTTAGTTAAAAAAAATATTGAATTGAATCTTTGTTATATTCCATTGTGCAACAATGGTGATCAAATGTAAGATCATTGTTCTTTTTTTGAAAATAAATAAATAAATTGATTTAGGCTATTTTAAACCTAAGAAACTTCAAAGTTTTAAGAGTTAATATTGGTTAACTTTTGCGAAAATGGTTGGATTTAGATGTAAATACTATTGTCATATTAAAATTTGCAATTAATCAATCATAATTAAAGCCTATACTAGTAAATATGCTTCTTCTTCTATTAAGGTGGTAGGTGGTAAGAAATTATACAATTCTTGAGGAATGGAATGGAGGTATCAAAAGTAAAGGTTTTGTTTAAACTTCAATTTTCCTCTCATGGCAGAGTCAAAAGGTGGGGAGAAGACGAAGTAAAATGGGGCGAGGCCTATAGTTGGCCCATAATGGTCTGGCTCTGGGCATTGTAAGGCCACCGCCTTCGCTCATATCCACCATCTCCTCCCCCACTCTCCGCCACTCAAAACACTGAATCAAACACCCCAAAGTAAGCCCCACCATCCGCATAGCCAATCCCTCGCCAGGACAACCCCTCCGCCCCGCTCCAAACGGCAGCCACCGCAACCCCTCCTCCACTTCCCCTGCATCCTGGAACCTCTCCGGCTTAAACTCTGCTGGGTCCGGCCATGAATCACTGTCGTTTTGAATGGCCCAGTTGTTTACAAGCAACATTGTGCCGCGAGGCACGTGGAAGCCTCCAACGACGCAGTCTTGGGAGGACTCGTGAGGAACCAGTAATGGGGCGACTGGGTAAATGCGGAGGGTCTCTTTGAGAACAGAGTTGAGGAAGGGTAGGTTTGAGAGATCGGATTCTTGAAGGAGTCTGTTTGGACCCACGTGGGTGTCGATTTCTTCTTGGGCTTTGAGGAGAGAGTTAGGGTGGTTGAGTAGTAGTGAAAGTGCCCATTCCATTGTTGCTGATGATGTGTCTGTCCCTGCTGATAGCATCCCCTGTTTATGTGTATATCATCCTAAATTAATTGATGGACAACAAGTTTGTGTAATAGAACTAACTGTTAAACTTAAGGACCAAAGGAAATTTTTTGGAAGGAAAGAACTTTTACTTGCATCATGCCTCGAATGAAAGCATCCGTATAATAGTGAGGTTCAGTTTGTTGCAAATCCAAAAGAACATCCGCCATTACTCTGGATTCTTTCATTTCATCTCCTTTATCCCTTCTCATCGTTCGTCGTTCCTCAATCAAATTCTGCATAAACCCATCTCTCAAACCTTGCAATCTCTCCATCCTTTTCTCAATTCCACTCCACAACCCAACCCATTTCAAAAAATTTGGCAGAAAGTCCCCCATATTCGTAGCCCCACTCACTTTAAACCCTTCTTTCACAATCTCTCTGAATCTCTCTGCTTCCTCCGATTCTCTCTCCCCGCAATACCGCTTACCAGCGATCATCCTCATCATCACATTAAGCACCGTCTCGAAAAACACCTTCTTCATCTCCACCATTCGAAACCCATTTTCTCCAGTGCATCCGCACAGCCTGCGAATTAAGAACTTCACTTCCTCTGTTCTCACGCTACCGTACATATGGATTCGAGCGGGTGAGAGAATCTGGAGGGTGGCGATGCGTCTTTGGTTGCGCCAATGGGGTCCATAGGGGGCCCAAAGGATGTTTGTGTAATTGCAGCCAAGGTGTTTTCCGACGGAGAGGCGAGGGCGGGAGGCAAAAGCAATGTCGTTTTTGGTTAGACATTCTTGCGCGGCGGATGGGGAGGAGATTAGGAGGACGGGGCGGGAGCCGAAGTGGAGGAGAAGAATGGGACCGTGTTTGGCTGAGAGTTTTGCGAGGGTGCGGTGGAGGGGGTTCTTGAGGAGATTAAGATGACCAAGAATGGGGAAGGAGCCCCCAGGCGGGCTCGGCGGGAGCCGCCTCTGGCCAGTGTTATTGGATCGAAGGAAACGGAGGAGGAGGAAGATGATGATTATTATTGGTGGGAAAACTGGAAGAAGTTGGTCAAGGAAGTGAAGAAACAACCCGACGAACTGAAACATTTTACCTTAATTAGTAGAAACTGGCAGTGAAATGGGAACAGATTCTACTAATAGGATGGGCATGGGATGTGGGAATAATTGGATCAGAATTAGATTTGATTATAGTGTCGCTGTTGTGTTAATGGCGACAAATAAAGGATTTAACATTTACTGAGAGGATAAGAAGAAGAATATTTTGATCTTAGATGCTCTTGCAGTTGCAGCCTGCAGGCGACTCTTGTAAGTTGTGATGCAAATTTACGTATAATCTCCTTGTAAAAATCGACCCTGGGAGTGGCTTATGTTATTTCTTTGTGTAAAACAAAACATTGAGTTAATTAATAATTTACATCAGTATAAGATTCGACTAATACCTGTGGTTTTGGTCTAAGCAGATCTTATCGTATGTAAACTGAAAATCATGTATAATTAATAAACAAAGTATGTATTAATTTGGACTACGCCTTAGTTTGGATGCAAACAATCATTGAGGTCTTTTTTCTCCTCTCCTTGCCCACAAACTTCCCTTCTTTCTTAGATATGTGATTTTCCTTGTGAAAATATTTTGAGTGATACTACTTTTTTATTATCAAATAAACGTTTGTTCAATAGTTTTAATTTTCTTTAATCCTATTATATATCCTAAATTAATTAGACTAAACCCTGGGAATTGATAAATGGATAATTTTTAAAAAAATAAATATCAGTTACGTAATCAATCTTCCAATAAGTATTAATAAACTAAAATAAAACTTTGGTCAAATTACATATTTGGTCAATATACTTGAATTATGCTTATTTTTAACCCTTAAAAATCAGGATTATTGTGGCATACTCTTTGCAAATAAATGGATAGGTAACTGACAAATTATCAGTTTTGTTTCTTACCACCAATTCGCACCATGTTTTTAATGACAATATTCAAAATTTAATTCCATGACGAAAACATAGCTCAGCACTAATTATCTTTAAGTCAAGAGTTTAAATCTTTAAGCGACTTGACCTCAAGCACGTCATTTTTTTTTAGTGTTAATCTAGAAGATAGTTCTTGCTTAACGCTAAAATAGTTGAATAGTAATCAGCCCCACATGAAAATATTCGTTATTTAATATCTTATTAATGGAATAAATGTTGATTTTCTCTATAAAGTATAAACACTGATGATAATGCCTTTGCATTTCAAACCTCAAACCTTTGACTTTGTCTGCAACGTTGCGCTGGACTTCCTATTTCAATGGCTTTCTTTTTCATAGCTTTAATATTTGACCGTCATTGTATTTTCTATATCTATACTAAATTTCTAAAACTCTTTTTATATTACTTCTCCCTGTGTTTTTCCATTATTATAACAGGAGCTTTGTTGATTGACTGGCAATCTGGCAGTGGATTGACACACTAACTTGTTCATATAATACAGACAAAATTGATCAACAAATTCATAGTTTTTGATACATGAATTTGTTGTATTAATATAAATAGTGAGTTTCATTAATCCTTGTTCAAATTCACAACACACACCCAATAGTTTTAGAGCCATGGGAGCTCAAACTCCTGTTGTTGAGTTTTTCATATCTGTTACAATTTTAGCTTTCACAACCTCATTTTTCATGGTTGAATCAGCCAGATTGAGCATTGAAACAGACAAACAAGCCTTGCTTTCAATCAAATCTGGATTTACCAATCTCAAGCCTTCAAATCCTTTGTCTTCTTGGGATAATCCGAACTCTTCCCCTTGCAATTGGACTCGTGTCAGTTGCAACAAAAAAGTAAATAGAGTTATTGGGCTTGATCTTTCAAGCTTGCAAATTTCAGGTTCTTTAGACCCTCATATTGGCAACCTCACTTTCCTTCATTCTCTTCAGCTACAAAATAACCTCTTAACAGGTCCAATTCCTCATCAAATTTCTAAACTTTTTCGCCTCAATCTCCTCAACATGAGTTTCAACTCTCTTGAAGGTGGATTCCCTTCAAACATCAGTGCCATGGCTGCCCTTGAGATCCTTGACTTAACTTCCAACAACATAACATCCACTCTTCCTAATGAGCTGAGTCTTTTAACCAACCTTAAAGTCTTGAAATTGGCACAAAATCATCTTTTTGGTGAAATCCCACCTTCATTTGGCAACCTTTCTTCTCTTGTCACCATAAATTTTGGTACAAATTCTCTTACTGGACCAATTCCAACCGAGCTAAGTCGTCTTCGAAATCTTAAGGATCTTATCATCACCATTAACAATCTCACTGGTACTGTTCCTCCTGCCATATACAACATGTCTTCTTTAGTTACTCTGGCTTTAGCTTCCAACAAACTATGGGGAACATTTCCAATGGACATTGGTGATACACTTCCTAATCTTTTGGTCTTCAACTTCTGTTTCAATGAATTTACTGGAACAATTCCTCCTTCCTTGCATAATATCACTAATATTCAAATCATTCGTTTCGCCTACAATTTTCTTGAAGGGACAGTTCCACCAGGTTTGGAGAATCTACATAACCTTATTATGTATAATATTGGGTACAATAAGCTCAGCTCCGACAAAGATGGGATTAGTTTCATCACTTCTTTGACAAAAAGCTCTCGCCTTTCGTTTCTTGCCATTGATGGCAACAATTTCGAAGGTCAAATTCCTGAGTCCATTGGAAATCTTTCTAAATCTCTTTCCATTTTGTTCATGGGAGGGAATCGTCTCTCTGGTAATATACCTCACACAATTGGGAATTTGAATGGCTTGGCTTTGCTGAATTTGAGCTACAATTCATTATCAGGAGAAATCCCAGATGAGATTGGCCAATTAGAGAACCTCCAAAGCCTTGTTTTGGCAAAGAATCATTTCTCAGGTTGGATTCCAAGCTCCTTGGGAAATCTTCAAAAGTTGACAAATCTTGATTTATCTGGAAATGAGTTAATTGGTGCCGTTCCCACCTCTTTCAACAACTTCCAGAAGCTTCTGTCCATGGATTTATCCAACAATAAGCTAAATGGAAGCATACCCAAAGAAGCGCTCAATCTCCCTTCCAGTATTAGATTGAACATGTCCAACAATCTCCTTACTGGTCCTCTCCCTGAGGAAATTGGGTACCTTGCAAATCTCTTTCAGATTGATCTCTCGACCAATCTCATATCTGGAAAGATTCCGTCCTCAATCAAAGGTTGGAAGAGCATAGAGAAATTGTTCATGGCAAGAAATAAGTTATCAGGTCACATTCCCAATAGTATAGGAGAACTCAAAGCCATCCAAATTATTGACCTCTCCTCAAATCTTCTCTCTGGTCCAATCCCTGATAATCTTCAATATCTAGCAGCTCTTCAGTATCTAAATCTCTCTTTTAATGACCTTGAGGGAGAAGTTCCTAAAGGAGGTATCTTTGAAAGCAGGGCCAATGTCAGTTTACAAGGAAACTCAAAGCTTTGTTGGTATTCCTCGTGTAAAAAAAGTGATTCTAAACATAACAAAGCAGTCAAAGTCATAATCTTATCGGCTGTGTTTTCAACACTGGCATTGTGTTTTATCATTGGTACGTTGATCCATTTCTTGAGGAAGAAGTCAAAGACTGTACCATCCACTGAGTTGTTAAATAGTAAACACGAAATGGTGTCTTACGATGAGCTACGTTTGGCAACAGAAAATTTCAGTGAGAAAAACTTGATTGGAAAAGGAAGTTTTGGGTCTGTTTACAAGGGAATATTAAAGGAAGATATCCCTGTAGCAATCAAGGTTCTTGATGTTAACAGGACTGGTTCTCTAAGGAGTTTTAAGGCTGAATGTGAAGCATTAAGGAATGTGAGACATCGAAATCTAGTTAGACTCATCACAACATGCTCAAGCATAGACTTCTCAAACATGGAATTTCGAGCTTTGATTTATGAACTTTTGAGCAATGGGAGTTTGGATGAGTGGGTTCATGGCCAAAGAAGCCATGAATATGGAATTGGGCTCAATATCCTTGAGCGAGTAAACATCGCCATCGATGTTGCTTCGGCTATAAATTACTTACACCGTGATCGTGAACTTCCTATAGTTCACTGTGATTTAAAGCCAAGCAACATTCTTCTAGATGAAAACATGACAGCAAAAGTAGGAGATTTTGGATTGGCTCGGTTGCTAATGGAAAATAAAAACGCTCAATCTTCCATCACTTCCACACATGTCCTAAAAGGTTCAATTGGTTATCTTCCTCCAGGTTTGTTCATCATAATGAATAAAATTCCCTTACTTTTGAAGAGCATTTTAAGTTAATTAACTAACTTTCATGGATTAATCTTGATATTACTACAGAGTATGGTTTTGGGGTGAAGCCAACAACAGCTGGAGACGTGTACAGTTTTGGAGTAACATTGCTGGAGCTTTTCACAGGAAAGAGTCCAACAGATGAATGTTTCACAGGAGAATTGAATTTGATAAAATGGGTGGAGTCAAGTTATCCAGAAGATATAATGGAAGTGATTGATCATAAGTTGCCAGAGCTTTTTGTGGATTTAGTATACAGAGGTCGAACCATCGGTTCAGATATGCAAAAAGATTGTTTGATCAAAGTAATCGGAGTTGCACTCTCATGCACTGTGAATACTCCAGTAAACCGCATTGACATGGAGGATGCAGTTTCAAAGCTTAGAAGTGCTAAAGACAACCTTATTCGTCCTCCAAATAAAAACGACGTGTCTTAATTGATAAGAGTTCTGTAATTTGGTAAATATTGTTATGGTTTCACTTTCATCACTTCAAGAAAGACAAAAGAGGTCAACCAAAATAAAAGCTTGTCTAATTTTTATTGCCTGATGTGTGTACAACACGCATATGCAAGTTCAATTTATGTATGTGAGTATTGGTAAATGAAGTATTTGCTAATGTCCCGTTAATATAAATAAGTTGTGAAGCATTTTATTTGTTATTTGGAAGATTGTTAAGATATTTTATGAACATCATTCTTGTCTGAGGTCTCTGTGCAAGATGTGCAAAGCAAGCAATATGTGTGTTTGAAAAATTGGTTGATTTTCTCAACGTTGAGTCTAAACACTTGCGTGTGGGTGACCTTCAATAACCATGAACTTAGGGACCAACTTTGGCCTTCAATTTTTCAAACAAGCTTTAAAGCTTGAAACACCTTTGCTAATTAAGGTTATTGACATAATCAGCATTTGTTCTATACAGAATCGTTTTGTTTTTTGTGGTAAATATATGTATGAATAATATTTAAGATCTAAAAGTCAATTTAAACATAGTTCAATTAGTTAAATAAAATAAAAAATAAGATTCGAATTTCATGAGTAAATGGAGTTGGGCAAAGAATTTGTCATTATTGACCATATATGTCAACTCTAATCAAAGTGGAATTGGTGCGTAGTTTGTGGTTGATTGATCTTCTTTTTTCTGGCATGTTTTAGATCATTATTTCGTCTTTATTCTCTTGTTTTTTCCATTCAAACAAAGATTTTTAGACATTTCAAATTCTAATATTTGAAAATGATTTTTTTATTATTGCATCTAGAAAACAATAAAACGTGCTTCTATATAATACGTAGATTTATAATTATTTATCCACAAGATCAAGATCAAGTTACAAGTTGCATAATGTAAAATTTTGGTACAAAATTTTTATTTATAAAGTTGACACTCTTTTATTCATTCGTTAGAGTTAAGCCACACTATTTGAGAAAACGTAGGTTTAGATGTTAATTTTAGTTCATAAACTTTCTAGTTTGTACTATTTTGATGTCTAAGGTATGTTCGGCTAAAGGACAGAGTAAAAGTTTATATGTATAAGACGTTCATTTGTTCAATTGTTGTCTCTAAGCTTTTAAAATGTCTAATTTAACCTTATTACTCTTAAAAAAAAACAATATTTCTTGTTGTTTGTATGTCTTTACTACCTTAAATCCACTCTGTCTAGTGTGCATCTTTTAACTTAGCTTAAAATATTAACATGCTAGAACACACTCAAAGCTATATGTGTTAAGATTAAATTCAAAGTAATGAGTAAAAAAGTTATTTTAAAAACACTCTGGACTCTTGAAAGTTGTAGAAATTTTGAAAGTAGATGATTAATAGAAAAATATTGCAGGATAAACGACAGAAGAAAAAGAAAATTGCAAAATTTCCACTTTTCTATTTTGAAACTTAAGGACGATGGTCCTTTGACTTGACTATTCTTCAATAAACTTAACCAACTCTTTCGTCACCTTCTTGGAAGGTCTTCACGCTTGCATAAATTAGACTCTCTCCTCTTTCACAATTCTCATTTTCACATAGACATGGCTACTCCTTGTCAAATTCTTCAGTTCATTAAGGCTATAACTCTCTTGAACTGTGTATTTCTTAGTCTTGGGTCTACCATACAAAGCATTCACACTGACAAAATAGCGTTGCTTTCATTCAAGTCTCAACTAGACCCATCAACTGTCAGCTCTCTATCCTCATGGAACCAAAATTCATCACCTTGCAACTGGACAGGTGTCAACTGCAGCAAATATGGCACCAAAAGAGTAGTTCAACTTCGTCTTTCCGACATGGGACTGTCAGGTTTCATAGATTCTCATATTGGAAACCTTTCCTTCCTTCAATCTCTTCAACTTCAAAACAATTATTTCACAGGATCAATCCCTATACAAATCCATCATCTTTTGCACCTGAGAATTGTAAACATGAGTTCCAACAACTTACAGGGAGAGATAATTTCCGTGAACTTCAGCTCAATGCCTGCCCTGGAGATTCTTGACTTGTCATCAAATAAGATCACAGGTCGACTTCCTGAACAGTTGGGTTATTTAACCAAACTAAAAGTCTTGAACTTGGGAAGAAACCAACTCTATGGCACGATTCCTGCAACCTTTGGGAATATCTCTTCCCTTGTTACCATGAACTTAGGGACCAACTCTTTGAGTGGATCCATTCCAAGTCAAGTGGGTGACCTTCAAAATCTCAAACATCTTGTGCTTCGTCTCAATGATCTCTCTGGTGAGGTTCCACCTAATGTGTTCAACATGTCTTCACTACTCACCCTTGCTTTAGCTTCAAACAGACTACGGGGAGCATTTCCAGTTAACATTGGAGACAATCTCTCCAATCTTGAAGTATTTCACCTTTGCTTCAATCAATTTACTGGAACAATCCCTCACTCAATCCACAATTTGACAAAAATTCAAGTCCTGCGCTTTGCGCACAATCACTTAGGTGGAACACTGCCACCAGGTTTGGAAAATCTCCATGAACTTTCGTATTACAATATTGGATCAAATAAATTTTTTAGTGTGGGTGATAATGGACTTAGTTTCATAACTTCTTTGACAAACAACTCGCATTTCAGTTACCTTGCAATTGATGATAATCAGTTGGAGGGTATGATTCCAGATACCATTGGAAATCTTTCAAAGGATCTCTCTGTATTGAACATGGGAGGGAATCGTATGTATGGCAATATACCCTCTTCAATTTCGAATTTGCGTGGCTTGTCTCTGCTAAATTTAAGTGACAACTTGTTATCAGGGGAAATTATATCTCAAATAGGCAAGTTGGAAAATCTAGAAATACTTGGTCTGGCCAGGAATCGATTTTCTGGTAACATCGCAAGCTCCATGGGAAATCTCCATAAGTTGATTGAAGTTGATTTGTCAGGAAACAATTTGATTGGTAAAATACCAACATCTTTTGGGAACTTTGTGAATTTACTCTCGTTGGATTTTTCCAACAATAAGTTGGAAGGAAGTATACCGAGAGAGGTTCTCAGTTTGGCTCGTTTAAGCAAGGTTCTAAATCTATCCAATAACCATTTTAGTGGGTCTCTGCCTAAAGAAATTGGGTTACTAAAGAATGTCATTGCCATCGATATCTCTAATAATCGTATCTCTGGTGACATTGTTCCTTCAATCAGTTGTTGCAAAAGCTTAGAGAAACTGATAATGGCTAGGAATGAATTCTTCGGTCCAATCCCGATAACTCTTAAAGATCTTAAAGGCCTCCAACATCTTGATCTCTCTTCAAACCATCTTTCAGGCCTCATTCCTTATGAGCTTCAAGATATAGCAGGCCTTCAATATTTGAATCTCTCTTTTAATGACCTGGAGGGAGCAGTCCCTATGGGTGAAGTGTTTGAAAGCATTGGCAGTGTTTATTTAGAAGGTAATCCAAAGCTTTGCTTGTACTCTTCATGTCCAAAAAGTGGTTCTAAACATACCAAAGTAATCGAAGTCATTGTTTTTACTGTTGTATTTTCAACACTAGCACTCTGCTTTATCATTGGTATGCTGATCTATTTTAAGAGGAACAAATCAAAGATTGAACCATCGATTGAGTCGGAGAAGAGGCAACATGAAATGGTTACTTATGGTGGACTGCGTTTGACAACAGAAAATTTCAGTGAGAAACATTTGATTGGAAAAGGAAGTTTTGGTACAGTGTACAGGGGAAGTTTAAAGCAAGGAATTCCTGTTGCTATCAAGGTTCTTGACATCAACAAGACTGGCTCTATAAGGAGCTTTCTGGCCGAGTGTGAAGCCCTGCGGAATGTGAGACATCGAAATCTCGTTAAACTTATCACATCATGCTCCGGCATAGATTTCTCAAACATGGAATTCCGAGCTTTGATTTACGAACTTTTGAGCAATGGGAGCTTGGAAGAGTGGATTCAAGGCCAAAGAAGCCATCAAAATGGAAGCGGACTCGATGTTCTTACACGAATGAACATTGCCATCGACATCGCTTCAGCAATAAATTACTTACACCACGATTGTGAGTGTCCCATTATTCATTGTGATTTGAAGCCAAGCAACATTCTTCTAGATGCAGACATGACAGCAAAAGTAGGAGATTTTGGATTGGCCAGCCTACTTTCAGAAAGTGCAAGGACCCAAAATTCTATCACTTCTACCCATGTCCTAAAAGGTTCCATTGGTTACCTTCCTCCAGGTTTGTTAATAATCACATTCAGATGTGATGTCGTGATATAAATAAAATAAATTCTTAGTCAACCAATTTTCAGTACTGTATAAATAACTATGGAGAATGTTGATATTGCAGAGTATGGTTACGGAGTAGAGCCAACAAAAGCAGGAGATGTGTACAGTTTTGGAATAACATTGTTGGAACTGTTTACAGGGAAGAATCCAACAGATGAATGCTTCACAGGAGAACTGAATTTAGTGAAATGGGTAGAGTCAGGTTTCCGGAAAGATGTGATGGAAGTGATAGATATCAAGTTGTGGAAACATAGTTTGGATTTGAAGTATGAAGATCAAAACATGAGTTTAGGTAAGGAGAAGGATTGTTTGATGGAAACAATTGAAGTTGCACTGTCATGCACTGTGAATTATCCAGCAGAACGTAGTGACATCAAAGATGTAGTTTCAAAGCTTCAAAATGCCAAAGAGAAGCTTATTTGACTTAATAATACATTACTTTTGTGAACCAATATTTGTTATCATATTTATTAAAATAAATTACACTGCTAATACAAATTATTATATATTTACTCTATTTGTTAAAAAAAAAAAATTACTTGATTGTCATAAAAAAAGATTGAAATTTAACTCAAATACAAGAATTTCCAACAAAATATTTTCACAAAATCACAAGTAGGCTCAATAACAATCTCATTCAATTCTAATTTTCTGAAAGTCGCCGGTTGCAATAAATAGACAACACATACATTCACTATTTAACTGTTTACATAAATATTATTTTGAAAATCAATCCAAATAAAATTTAATTCACTTTTATTCATTAAAAAAATTGTTTAAACTATATTTTGAGAGTGTTTTAAAAGTTAAACTAACTTAAACTTCAAGTAAACACACTCTAATTCTAATTCATCATAATAGATTAAGAAAGCGATATCAACTAATTAAAAAACTATTTGAAATGGTATTTTAAGTCTTATTTCAATCCTATGAATTGAAAATAAAATCTCCAACTATATCAATAATCACTAAGCTTAAGTTCACATTGAAACACGCATTTCAAATGAATTTTAACTAGCCACACAAAATGTTTGTTGGACTTTGGACTAAACTTTGATTCAATAGTCATATTGTGATAATAACTGTTGCAAGTAATTCTCTTAAATGTCACGCTTCTTAATAATCACCATAAGTTCAAAAGAAATGACTTGGTCTTTGGTGTAAAATTCAAGTTATAACATTCAATTCTCATGCCAAGCATTCTGACCGTCAGATGGAGCCTTCTCTTATCTCTACTGAATCATCTTTTTCCAGAACCTGGACCCCATTCATGGCGAACTCCATACTATAAATTCATTCATTTTCCTCCTCCATTCAAATCCAACCATCCAGACATGGCTTCTCACTCAACCCACTTCCAATTCGCCATTTTCATCACCATTGTCATTTTGAAAATTTCTTCATTTCCGACTGTTGTGTCAGCCACTTTGAATCTTGAAACAGATAAACAAGCTCTGCTTGCAATCAAGTCCACATTTCAAAACATTCGCCCTCCAAATCCCTTGTCTTCATGGAACAGTGATCAAACTTCATCTCCCTGCAACTGGGTCGGCGTTACCTGCACCGGAGATGGCAAACGAGTTGTTGGCTTGGATCTCACCGGCTTTCTACTCTCCGGCTCCATTGATCCTCATCTTGGAAACCTCTCTTTCCTTAATTCACTCCAACTCCAGAGCAATCAAATAACAGGGCAAATTCCACATCAAATCACCAATCTTTTTCGCTTGAGAGTTTTGAATGTGAGTTTCAACAATTTACAAGGCCAGTTACCTTCCAATATCAGCAACATGGTTGATCTCGAGATACTCGATTTGATGTCAAACAAAATCAATGGGAGACTCCCTGACGAACTCAGCCGCTTGAACAAACTCCAAGTTTTGAACTTAGCACAAAACCAACTCTATGGTTCAATTCCACCATCTTTTGGTAATCTTTCTTCCATTGTTACCATGAATTTAGGCACAAATTCAATCAATGGCCCCCTTCCCACCCAATTGGCTGCTCTTCCAAACTTGAAGCATTTGATTATCACCATCAACAACCTCTCTGGCACTGTTCCTCCTCCAATATTCAACATGTCTTCCTTAGTCACTCTGGCTTTAGCCTCCAACCAACTTTGGGGAACATTCCCCAAAGATATAGGAGAAAAGCTCCCAAATCTTTTAGTATTCAATTTTTGTTTCAACAAGTTTACAGGAACAATTTCTGAGTCATTGCATAACATCACAAAAATACAAGTCATACGCTTTGCTCACAACTTTCTTGAAGGGACAGTCCCACCTGGTCTCGAGAAGCTTCACAATCTCTCTATGTACAACATTGGATACAATAAGTTCGTGGGTTCAGATACAAATGGAGGCCTTGAATTCATCACTTCCTTAACAAACAGCTCTCGGCTTGCCTTTCTAGCTCTTGATGGAAACAATTTTGAGGGTGTGATTCCGGATTCGATTGGGAATCTTTCCAAGGATCTTTCTAAGTTGTACATGGGAGAGAATCGTTTTTATGGGAATATACCTTCCACCATTTCTAATTTGCAAGGCTTGTCTCTGCTGAATTTGAGTGATAACTCGTTATCAGGTGAAATCCCATCTCAAATTGGCAAATTGGAAAAGCTTCAAATGCTTGGTTTGGCAAGGAATCAACTTTCTGGTAGAATTCCAACTTCTTTGGGTGATCTTAGAGTGTTAAATCAAATTGATCTATCAGGAAATGATTTGGTTGGTAACATACCCACCTCTTTTGGGAATTACATGAACCTACTTTCCTTGGATTTGTCAAAAAATAAGCTTAACGGAAGTATTCCAAGAGCCACCCTTGCCTTGCCTGGTTTAAGCAAGATTTTGAATCTTTCCAATAATTTTTTCAGTGGGCCACTTCCTGAAGAAATCGGTTCTCTAGAAAACGTTGTCACCATTGATATCTCTAATAACCATTTCTTTGGTAATATTCCTCCTTCAATTAGTGGTTGCAAAGCTTGGAGGCATTGATAATGGCCAACAATGAATTCTCTGGCCCTATCCCAAGAACTTTTAAAGATCTTAGAGGCCTCCAGCTTCTGGATCTCTCCTCAAACCGTCTTTCAGGCCCCATTCCTAGGGAGTTTCAACAAT
Organism: Cucumis hystrix; assembly: GCA_025688845.1. NCBI lineage: Eukaryota > Viridiplantae > Streptophyta > Magnoliopsida > Cucurbitales > Cucurbitaceae > Cucumis > Cucumis hystrix. The sequence continues at coordinate 17,823,884 of CM046885.1, read as the reverse complement.
TAAAAGCTCTTCAAACTCTGAATCTCTCTTTCAATGATCTCGAAGGAATCGTTCCGACAGAGTTGGAAAACATCACTAATCTTTACTTGCAAGGCAATCCAAAGCTTTGTGATGAACTCAACCTCTCATGTGCTGTGACAAAGACAAAAGAAAAAGTGATCAAAATTGTTATTGTCTCTGTTTTATCAGCAGTGTTAGCAATATCTATTTTATTTGGTACTGTGACTTACCTCATGAGAAGAAAATCAAAGGATAAATCATTCCAATCAAGTGAATTAGTGAAGGGAATGCCTGAGATGATATCATATCGTGAGCTCTGTTTGGCAACTCAGAATTTCAGCTCAGAAAATCTGATTGGAAAAGGGAGCTTTGGGACTGTATACAGAGGCTATTTGGAACAGGGGACTGCCATTGCTGTCAAGGTTCTTAACATGGAAAGAGCTGGTTCAGTGAGAAGCTTTCTTGCAGAGTGTGAAGATTTAAGAAACGTAAGACATCGAAATCTTGTTAAACTAATCACTTCCTGCTCCAGCATAGACTTCAAACTAAAGGAGTTTCTTGCTCTGGTTTATGAGTTTTTAAGTAATGGAAGCTTGGATACATGGATTCATAAGCATAAACTTCATGCAGACGGAACTGGGTTGAATCTAATTGAGAGATTGAGCATTGCCATTGATGTTGCTTCTGTGTTGGATTACCTTCACAACGGTTACGATGTTCCAATTGTTCACTGTGATTTGAAGCCAAGCAACATTATTCTGTCCGAAGAGATGACAGCAAAAGTTGGGGATTTTGGTTTAGCTCGTTTACTGATGGAAGGAGGAAATAACCAATCTTCTTCCATAACTTCCAGCCATGTCTTAAAGGGTTCCATTGGCTACGTTCCTCCAGGTTAGCTAACATTACAGCTTTGTCGTTTATTTAAAAGAATAACTCAATACTGAATAATAATAGCTTAATATCAAGCAATAACAAAAAAGAACATAAAAAGAGAGGTATTTCGGTCCATTATACATTCAAAATGGCTAAACTTAAGAAAAAGAAGAAATAAAATCAGACAATCATATACTACAAGAACTTGATAATTACTACATTTTTTGAGACTAAGCAAGCAATGTCTCTGTTTTGATATTGCAGAATATGGAGTGGGAAGAAAGCCTACAACAGCAGGAGATGTGTACAGTTTTGGAGTAACGTTGATGGAGCTTTTTACAGGGAAGTGTCCAACCCATGAAAGCTTTTCAGGAGATCTCAATTTGATCAAATGGATTCAATTGGCTTATCCCAAGGACATGGATGAAATAATGGACGCCACACTATTAGAATCGGGCGGCAAGTTATACTATGAAGAACAAGAGATTGACTCGACCAAACAGTATGATTGCTTCACTGATGTAATGAGCATTGCACTCTGTTGCACCGTAGATTCGCCTGAAAAACGCAGTTGCATGAAAGACGTGTTGTTGAAGCTCCAGATGATAAGAGCCACTCTTATCCGTTCTTCAAATGCGAATGAATGAACCATTAGTAAAAGCATCAACTGTGAGCCGAAGGATTTTGTCCTCAGAGCTTAGGGATTATAGAAATTTAAAAATTTTTAGGCATAGCCTAATTCACCGTCTATGTTTCACAGATGTCTTGATCTTCGCATGTATTTGTTAATTTTAGAGCAAAACTAACCTTTATGCCCATTCTCTCTCTTAATCAATTTTCAAAATTCTTACCCTTTAATGGATTTAATTCTTATGAAAATGATTTGTTAATTAAGGTGAAGTATATTGTAATTAATCTTTGTGGTTAATAGTGAGGAGAGAGGGACCAAAAAGTAACCGGTCGAGCAGCAACAAAAAGCAACAATGCACCAGCCGGGAATCGAACCCGGGTCTGTACCGTGGCAGGGTACTATTCTACCACTAGACCACTGGTGCTCTTGCTTTCTATAAGAAGAATCAAATACTTATTAACTATAAAGTTTTTTTATTAACATACAAACTTAATATGAACAGATATAACCTGGAACATTGTATCTTCTCTGCTCTTAGACGACAGAATTGACTTCCATCTATGGTTAACAAACAATAACCACAACAACTAATCTTCTCAAAAAAAATGTAATTCCATTTCCCAACTGAAAGAGAAATCCTCTTATGATTGAATTGACTTCTCAACTACTACCAGCACATATAAAATAGTAAACCAACACATTATTTTCAAACTTTTCATGTTCCAAAATTCAAAGATTGTGACACGTAAAAAAAAAAAAAAGTACAAAATGATGTTTCAAACAAAGAACATCAACACATCTATTGTCTCATACAAATCCAGAAAGAGTTTCAGTTTCCTCGTCAATCAAAATCCATGGCAATTTCTCATCCTCCACTGATTCACTTCATCTGTATTTTCATTTTAGCTTTTGAAGGTTCACTTTTTGATTCCGTTAGATCCTCCTCCTCCTCCATCTCCAACCTTGAATCAGACAAGCAATCTTTGATTTCCCTAAAGTCTGCATTCAATAACCTTAATCTTTACGACCCTTTATCAACTTGGGATCAAAACTCATCTCCTTGCAATTGGACAGGAGTAAGCTGCAATGAAGATGGTGAAAGAGTTGTTGAGCTTGATCTTTCTGGGCTGGGTCTTGCAGGTTTTTTGCATATGCAAATTGGGAATCTTTCATTCCTGACATCACTTCAACTTCAAAACAACCAATTAACAGGCTCAATTCCAATTCAAATTGGCAATCTTTATCGCTTGAAAGTTTTGAATATGAGCTTCAATTACATAAGAGGTTATCTCCCTTTCAACATCAGTGGAATGACACAGCTTGAGATTCTTGATTTAACTTCAAACAGAATTTCAAGCCAAATTCCACAAGAATTCAGCCAATTGACAAAGCTCAAAGTTTTGAACTTGGGACAGAATCATCTCTACGGTACAATTCCCCCATCTTTTGGGAACCTTACTTCTCTAGTAACCTTAAATTTAGGAACTAATTCAGTTAGTGGTTTTATTCCTTCTGAACTGAGTCGTCTTCAAAATTTGAATGACTTAATGATTTCCATTAATAATTTCAGTGGTACTGTTCCCTATACCATTTACAACATGTCTTCATTAGTTACTTTAATATTAGCTGCAAATCGTCTTCATGGAACACTCCCCAAGGATTTTGGAGATAATCTCCCAAATCTCTTGTTCTTCAATTTCTGCTTCAACAGATTTTCAGGAACAATTCCAGAATCAATGCATAATATGACTCAAATACGAATTATTCGTTTTGCTCATAACCTTTTTGAAGGAACAATCCCCCCAGGTTTGGAAAATTTACCTCATCTTCAGATGTATTATATTGGACATAACAAGATCGTTAGTTCAGGTCCAAATGGGCTTAGTTTCATCTCCTCTTTAACCAACAGTTCTCGTCTTACTTTCATAGCTGTTGATGAAAACAAATTAGAAGGTGTGATTCCTGAATCAATTGGAAATCTTTCTAAAGTCTTTTCAAGATTGTACATGGGAGGGAATCGAATTTATGGGAATATACCATCTTCAATTGGTAACCTTCGTAGCTTAACTCTCTTGAATTTAAACAAAAACTTGCTAACTGGTGAAATCCCACCTCAAATTGGTCAGTTGGAGCAATTACAATTGTTGGGTTTAGCTAAAAATCGACTCTTGGGTAGAATTCCAAGCTCGTTGGGGAATCTTAGAAAATTAAACCACATTGATTTGTCAGAAAACAACCTTATTGGGAACATCCCTATTTCTTTTGGGAACTTCACAAACTTGCTTGCAATGGATTTGTCGAACAATAAGCTCACTGGGGGAATACCTAAAGAGGCTCTAAATTATCCAAGTTTGAGTATGGTTTTGAATCTTTCTAACAATATGCTAAGTGGGAATTTGCCACAAGAAATTGGATTACTTGAAAAAGTTGAGAAAATCGACATCTCTGAAAATCTCATTTCTGGCAATATTCCTTCTTCCATCGTTGGCTGCAAGAGTTTGGAGGTATTGACAATGGCCAAGAATGAATTTTCAGGTGAAATTCCAAGTACACTTGGAGAAATCATGGGGTTGCGAGCTTTAGATCTCTCCTCCAACAAACTTTCAGGTCCCATTCCTAATAATCTTCAAAACAGAGCATCAATACAGCTCTTGAATCTCTCATTTAACAACCTAGAAGGAGTAGTTTCTGAAGGTGGAAGAGCTTATTTAGAAGGAAACCCTAATCTTTGCTTACCTTCTTTGTGTCAAAACAACAAATCCCACAACAAAAGGAGAGTCAAAATCGTATCTTTAACAGTCGTCTTCTCAACATTAGCACTCTGTTTCGCATTGGGAACTTGGTTACATTTAGCTAAGAGAAAGTCAAAACTTTCACCATCATCATCAACTGATGAACTGATCAAAAGGCATCACGAAATGGTCTCATACGAGGAGATTCGAACCGGCACTGCCAATTTCAGTGAAGAAAATATGTTGGGAAAGGGAAGTTTTGGGACAGTTTACAAAGGGTATTTAAACCTAAACGAAATAGATGGGGGAGTTTACGCAATCAAGGTGTTGAACATTGAACGAAGTGGGTATATTAAGAGCTTTTTGAGGGAGTGTGAGGCATTGAGAAACGTGAGGCATCGGAATTTAGTGAAACTTGTTACATCTTGTTCGAGTATAGACTATGAAGGGAGGGATTTTAGAGGTTTGGTTTATGAGTTTTTGAGTAATGGAAGCTTGGAGGAGTGGATTCATGGGAAAAGAAAGCATTTGGATGGAAGTGGGTTGGATTTAATGGAGAGATTGAATATTGGGATTGATGTTGGGTGTGTGTTGGAGTATCTTCACCATGGATGTCAAGTGCCGATTGCTCATTGTGATTTGAAGCCCAGCAATATTCTATTGGCGGAAGATATGAGTGCTAAGGTTGGAGACTTTGGGTTGGCCAAGTTGTTGATGGGAAATGAAGCAGATCAGTGTTCTTCCATCACTTCCTCTCATGTTCTTAAAGGTTCCATTGGCTACATTCCCCCAGGTTTGTGCTTTCTCATTCAAATATCTAAATTTAGACCTTGTATAAGTTTTGGTTTTTCAATTTTTATGTTTGCATGTAGATCCTTAGATTACAAGTCTGGTCTCTAAGCTTTTGTCAATTACTAATATCTTAACGTAAAGTATCTAATAGGCTATAAAACTTTCAATCTCATATGACAAGTATACTTTCAAAATGTCAAAAGATAAGTTTGAACTTTTACTCTTATAATACGTTCTCAAAGATTTTAATTCAGTGAGTCAATTGTTCACGAATTATGTTTGGGTTTAACAAATCATTAAATTTTTAACTTTTAACAAATGTGTTATGATATATTTGACATACAAGTTTTAAGAATTCATATTGGGTACCAAATAAATGGTGTATCAGATATTAAATAGTAACAAGTTTTTTAGACGTTAAAATATTTGCAATAAGTAACACCTTTACGGATGATATTAACATGTACATAGACTTCAACATTGACATTAATAGACTTTGCTAGTGATGTATGTTTGTCTAAATAATAAAAAACTGAAGCATATGACGGAGAAGTAGGAAAAACAAGATGGGTAATAAATATACATTTTTATTGTTACAGAATGCGGGATGGGAAGAACGCCGACGGTGGCCGGAGATGTATATAGTTTTGGGATAACTTTGTTGGAGCTTTTTACTGGGAAGAGTCCTACCGACGAAGGATTTAGTGAAAAACAAAATCTAGTTAAATGGGTTCAATCCACCTATTTAAGGGATTTGATTGAATTTCAAACAGTTGGATCTCCCAATAGTCAATTGAGGCAGTTAATTGGGTTCCATTGCTCCCACTACGAAGGTCGAGAAATCAGTGAACAAAACCAAATGGATTGCTTGATTCAAGTCATCGACATTGCCATCTCTTGCGTTGCGAATTCTTCTAATAAACGCATCACCATTAAAGATGCTCTTTTGAGGCTTCAACATGCTATAAATTCCCTGCTTAGATTAAGTTAGGGATTTTTTTTGTAATTGACTTGTAGTTCATTTTTTTTATTATTGTTGGATTGTACCATAAAAAAATTGTATTATATGTTGATAAAGTATGTATGTAAATACAAAATTTAGAGGAACAACTTTAAAGTTGAGTTAGTTATTAGAGTGGATTGAATATCATAGTTTGTTAGTGGTAATAGTTTAAATATTATTTGTTACAAATGAAGAGTTGGAAGGCTATAGGGTATGACACATAAACGAGAGTCTTCAAATAATTTTAGTTTAGCTCCATATGTAATAATTGAAAACTTCAACTATCACAACACCAAATGGATAGTAAACGTCATTCTTGTCATTTTCTAATAACATATTTGGAAGTAATTTTAGAGCGGTTAAAATCATTTTTTCTCACTTACAAAATCACAAAAAGTACTTTTATAATTCAAATTCAATTTAATAGAATGAAAATTACACTTTAAGATTGCAAAATTATCATTGAATATATTTTGAGTGATTCCAAGTGTGTTTTAAAACAACACACTAAATCTCCAAGAAAATGTGATTTTAGTATACTATATAGTTTGAGAGCGGGGATGGATGAAAAGTGCGTACAAATGTAATTTGATTTTAAACAATTAATAAGTAATTTTATATATGAGAAAAATAATTTTAACCATTTTTAAACTTCATACTCAAACATTTTAAATTTATAGCCGGCCTAAAATGACAATGTGATTCAATTTCAAAAATGTATGATAAACAAACAAAAAAGTTATAAAAACAACAAATACAATTGTAATATATATTAAAACAAAATACTACAACTCAAATTACCAAAAAAAATGAGAGAGAAGAAAAAATATAAAAATTGAGTAATGTGACATACAAGTTAATTTTGGAGTGTGATACACGCGCCGACCCCAACATTGGAAGTCATCATAATTTTGGACAAAGAAGAGGGAAACTAAACTTCAATCCCTCCTTCACCCTTTTGGTTTTGGACACTCAAATTTTTTCAAGTTCCTAACCCAAAAGTACTTCAAATTTTCCCTCTTTTTTATATCATTTTTATCAACCAACCTTCCTCTAACCTAACTTTTATTTTTCTATTAGCTTTAACACTTCTTCTTAATTATGTTTTCCCTCAAAATGAACATTTTGTTTCAAAATTGTTTATAAGTGACCGTGATAAATTATATATTTGATAGAATTTAAAATTTTGCTATATTTTATAAATATTTTGATTTGTTTTACTATAAAAATATGTTTTTTTTTAAGGAAAAAAAAAGGAAAGAAAGTATTTTTATGTTTAAAAAATAGTTGGAAGGGGTCGCGTGAGTAGCACGTGCGAAAGGGTGGAGGGCAAATCTAAGAAAGGCCGCGAAAGGAAGAAAGCCCGCGGAAACCAAATCCCCCAATCCCCAGATGTTAAAATTGAAAACTTTTCAAACTCTTCCAAATTCCAAAATCATTTTGATGCAAATTGGCTCTCTTTCTTCTTAGCGCCAAATGGGTTTTCTGTGTTTTTCACTTTTCAAAACTCTGCAAAAATCTGGCGGTCAATTCTCCTTACAAAGTCTCCCATTCACAGCTCCTCCAACTCACCCGTCTCTTCTTCCATCTCTCTTTCTCTCTTTCGTTTTCAATTATTCACCCTCAAGAACTAAGACCCAAGAGCTGAGATCAAGATCCAATGGCCGCCTCAGAGAACTGTGCCCGTGTAACTCGTGCTTCCAAGAAGAGAGCTGCGGCGGCCGCCGTGGTCGAGGGTCAATCGGCGAATAAAAAGCGGGTGGTTCTTGGAGAGCTTTCCAATGTTCAGAATGTTGATGGCTCGGTGGTAGGACAGAAGAGGAGGGCCAAGTCCCAGATCACAAAATGTAAGCCTAAGAAGAGAGCGAAGGTTGGTGTTGCTCCGACGATCAAGACGACAGTTGTTTCTGAAGATAATGAACCTAAGTTGACTGTCGATGATCTTTTGGATGACCCAGAGATGAAGGGGCCTTATTCCTCTGATATTTATGCATATCTTCGCAAAATGGAGGTAAATTCCATCTAATTTTGCTATTTTTTTTTCTTTTGTAAATGGTTTCTGATCTTGGGTTTTTCAAGAATTATGTTTTCGTGATTTTGGGGGTTTCTAACGCGATGGTCTTACTCAGGCGGAACCAAAAAGAAGGCCGATTCCAAATTACATAGAGAAGATTCAGACGGATGTAAGTGCTAATATGAGAGGGGTCTTGGTTGATTGGATGGTTGAGGTAGCAGAAGAATACAAGCTTGGCCCCGATACTCTGTATTTATCCATCTCATACCTTGATAGGTTCCTCTCAATGAACATCCTCAGTAGGCAAAGACTTCAATTGTTGGGGGTTTCTTCAATGCTTATTGCATCGTAAGTACGCCAAAAAGTGGAATTATTCACGTTGATCATAAGTTTCCATGATTTGATTATTGAATTTGATTTGTCGAACAGGAAGTATGAAGAAATCACCCCTCCTCATGTGGAGGATTTCTGCTACATAACAGATAATACTTATAGAAGAGATGAGGTGAATATTTCCCTGCATGACTAAACATAAATCTAGTTGATGTTACTGGATTATCAATATTGAGATACGGGTTTGTGATGCTGTAAGGTTGTGAAGATGGAGGCTGATATACTCAAGTCTTTGAACTTTGAAATGGGAAATCCTACTGCCAAGACATTCTTGAGGCAAGTATAAGTAAACTGCAGTCTATTGGAAGTTGATCTACTAATACTTGGGTCCCATCATGGTGGTTTTAATATTGACTTCTTGTTCTGGCTTCTTTCTTATATCTACAGGAGGTTCACTAATATTGCTCAAGAGGATTTCAAAGTAAGCCCCATCTCCTTTTATTTTATCAGGGTCTAAACCAGCTTGGTGTTCTCAATTTACTAATCATCCTGCTTTATGCTTGAAACAGATACCAAATCTGCAGTTGGAATTTCTGGGTTATTACCTTGCTGAGCTGAGCTTATTGGACTATAATTTTGTTAAGTTCTTGCCTTCTATGGTTGCTGCTTCAGTTGTATTTCTTGCAAAATTTATCATCCGACCGAAGCTGCATCCTTGGGTAAAAGCTTGTTTCAATCACTTGTGTATGTAACTATGAACTCTGAGGTAGTAGTTTGCTGATATATAAATAAATTTCAGGGTCCAAGCATACAACAATACACAGGCTACAAGCCAGCTGATCTAAGGCCATGTGTTATTCTGTTACATGATTTGTATATGGCCAGAAGAGGAGGGTCTTTGATAGCTGTGAGAGAAAAATACAAGCTACATAGGGTAAGAAACTTTATCATCTTCAGTTATATAGATCATTATGTAGTTAAAAGTTGAAGGTGCTAATATATTATGTTTCTGATCCAAACAGTTCAAGTGTGTTGCAATGATGCCTTCACCTCCTGAGATCCCCTTTTCCTATTTTGAAGAAGCTTAGATTGGCACAGGATTCTTTGATATATTTTACTTGCTAATTGAAGACATGATTTTGACCCTCTGCTGATGGATTGAAAGATTTTTTTGGGAAGATGGAAATTGGGTTTCAGCTCTCGAGTAGGCTCTTTGGTGATTTTTGTTCCTCAAAAAATAGGAACCATATTGTTAATATTAGTTAAGTTGAAAGATGTTTCTTTTGTTTTTGACAAGTTGGGCATTTTGTAGTTGAACTCCTTTTTACATGTATATCGGAAGGTACTTCCATATTGAATAACAGTGAAGAATGCATCCATGGCCTTTTATTCTCTTTCGAAAAATTCGGTTGCTGAACAAATAGCAGAGGATGAATACCCTTAAAAATCTTAAGATACTTCCTGATCAATGAACTTATCATAAAAATTTCCTTGGGGCTCTTTCTAACTAAATGTCTAAGAGAATGGCCTTAGAATAATCTTTGCTTTTGATGGACTAATAGCCTTCTAAGGAAATGTTTAACATTTTGAAGTTGCATCTTTATTTGCAAGCCTAGCCGCACCAATTTGATTAAATGAGTTTAGGGCAGTAAAATAGAAGATGGGAAGACAATGCCATTGAAATCTAGCTGAATTGAGGAGTCCAACATGGAGAAAAATCCATGTGAAGAAGCTTATTTTCCTATGAACTTTGGACCATGAAACTGCCTTTGACAATGAAAAGTGCAACGGAGGACTGATTGTGAGTTCGTTTCTAATGAAAGGATCGTCATTCTGAACTTTATTCATATGGAAGTACATAAGAAGCGACCAAGGACCTACTTGTGAGTTTTTCATGCAACAATTATGAAAGATCAAACTCCCCTCTCTTGTATTGTAATAGTTCTAACAATTCGAAATCTTCCATCTTAAATCCAAGTCTCAAATGGGATCTTAAATTTGCAATTTAAATAAAAAATAAATAAATGTTATACATAGAGAACTGTGACAAAAAGGCTAGTTACCATCTTTAAGACCAATTATGACAAATGCATCAAAACTATTTGCATCACTTCTCACCAATTTGGATAATTCTTAAAATTAACAAAATGTTCTTATTAGTCCTCTACCTCATCTTCATCAAGCTACCGTTGCTACCAGTACCCATCTGTCCGCCACCTCCACGACCATCATCGACAACCTACTAGAAACTCATGGACAACCATTTCTAGCAACCACCAGCATCACCATTATTAACAAATTTTGTTAGCCAACCAACTCCCCAAAACCTAGAATTGTAGACCAACTCCTGTGATCACCACCAACGTCCAAAATTTTGGTGACTACTCCATCACCTTCTCTATAGTCATTATTTTAAATTATTAGTTCATATGATTATCATTAATAGAATCACGAGTTTTCGTTAGTTTAAACAACTTTTATTGTAAAAATCTTGAAAAGGAAAATGATTTTTTCAAAAGCTTTTTTCTGACCCAATCCAAGGAACACAAAAATTTGTTAACTTGTATTTATTTGATTTCAATCTAAATATTTTCTATCTACTAAATATTCAAAAATAGTTTTCTTTTTTAGAGTTGATTTAAAGTGTTTCATTGTTTAAATTCAAATCGATTTCTATATTGTTAAATGCTTGAAAGATATTTGTTCAGTCAAGCTTCACAATTAAACATTGTCATAAGTGTTTCTCTAAAATCAATTTATTTTGTAAACTCACTTAAATCAAAAGTTATCATGGGTAATTGCTAAAAGTCTCTAATTTTTTTCTTTTTTTTTTGAATGATTATCTAAACACACTTGTTTAATAATGTGTGACACAATTGTTTGCAAATTGCAGAAGCGATCAGGAAAGGATTGGTTTTAATGTGTACGGAAGTGATATAGCAATTATGATTAATCAAAAACTCAACCAACGACCCATTAGGATGATGGCATGTGGGGGAATTAAGGGAATAAGATCCATAAAAGGGGTTACATTAATAAACAATCTGTTCAATGTAATGAGTGAACTGAATGGGAAGTTGAGAGGCATATCCCAATTGTTAATTATGACCTAGGATTTAGGATTAAGGAAAAGTCACTATTTATAAAGCATGCCTGCCTTTTTTCTTATATATTTCTTACTTTTCAATCATTCACCTTTTTCTTTTCCCCATTCTTATGATATTAATGTTTCCTCCCCCTCTCTTTTAGACCAAGGTTCATACCATCTCAAATAAGAACAAAAAGAAAGTATACCCAAAAACTAAATTAGAAAAGTTTAGACGCTTAAAGTTGAAGAAGAACCCGTCCAACCCACTTTCCAAATAACCACATAAAGGAAAAAGGAGATCGACCGCGAATCCGTAAACAAATAGTCTAGACCCGTTTAATAGCTGTTTGGTTTTAAAAATTAAGTGTATAGACACGACTTTTATCTTCAAAGTCTATTCATTTGTTATCTGTTTTAGTTTTCATTGAACTAAGACTGTTAAGAAGGTGTGAATCTATAGTGAAGCGTGTAAGTAGCACCCAAAAACGTGTGGTTTAAGCAATGCCCCCATTTGACATTAAAGATAAGAGAGGGAAAAGGAGATTAGATGAGATTTGTGTTACATTTTACCCTTTTTTGTTTCTGAAATATATTGTATAAGAAAGTCTCACATCACAGTTTAGATTACTGCAAACACTTCAAATCCACTCACTCACCACTCTCATCCGACAAGATTTGCCCACTTCAAGGACACCCCCTTCAACCTAAAACCTTTTGCACAATACCCAATAATTCACTATTTACATCTTTTTTTTTTTTCTTTTCTTTTCTCCTTTCATTTTTTATTTGAGTAATAAATACATTTTTCTTTTTAGTTTTTTATTTTTTTAATGTTTAATTACTATGTTTCTCCTCAAACTATTTTTAATTTCAACAATTTAGGAAACTAGAAGTATTCCTCTAACAAAACATTTATGAAAAGATAACAAAAAAGGACTCAAAGTTTCCCTCATCAAACTAAGAAAACCATCTTCTTCTTTTCTTTTAAAGACACTAAATTTAACATTAATATCTTTAATTTTTTGGAAAAGGAAAAAGTAAATAAAAAAGAGGGATAGATTTAAATTTAGTTTGAAAATAGGAGAATTGAGAGTGAGAGTGAGAGTGAGAGTGGGAAACACAAAATGATAGTGCCCTTTGTGTTTGAGAAGGAAAAAATATTAAAATCCGGAAAGGTCCTTTTAAAAGTAATAGAAAACAAAACCATCAAACCTTGTGGACGTAATTTGTGTCTTCCTTAATCCAATTATTAGTCCCGTGACCGATAATACCTCCAAATCCACAACTTAATGCACTTTCTCAACCTACTCTTTTCTTTTAACTAAAACTTTATATAGTTTTGATTTAGGTCACTTCATCCAATTTTGAAAAACAATATAATCCGCTACATGACAACTCATAATTGAAGAAAGGCTTGAGTGGGTAAGATGTGTGTATATAGCTCCAGGATGGGAACAAACATTTTATTTGTATATATAATAAGCCTTTACCTAATTCCCCTCTTTTAATTATTCCTTCCTTCGCAAATCCCCACTTTTGTGTTTATCATCGATGCGGTTCTTGAAGAAATCTCCTACTGCAGGCGCCGGTGTGAACCCGCGTGGTATTATAATAGCACTATTAACAGTGGTGACTTTTTTGACGTTATTGCTACTGATTTCTTCTTCACCTCCGATCCTTCATAATGTCAATGCTGTGAAGTTAAAGAAAGAAGGAGGAAGATCAGCAACCCCATCGTCTCAGAAACTCCACCACCGTAGGATGAGGCGGCCATCCTATGTTTTACAGTCAAGTAAGAGAAAAGTTCCAAATGCTTCAGACCCACTTCACAATCGTTGACTGATTAATTACTACTCCTTTTCTAGTTCCCCCTCCTTTCTTCCTTTTTGTTTACATTCACATCATCCCATCTTTCCGTATATAAACATATTTTTATAAATAATCACATTCATTTCTCACACTTCTTATTATATATATATATAATTTTATTCTTTTGGATTTTGTGATGGGTGTTAACGTGATTGAAAATGGCTGTGCTGTGTGTGCAAATGATAGATGGAAACATTATCGGAATAGTGTTCAAGATTTTGAGACTCGTGTCACTTGGGTTAGGGTTCTACAGTGAGACATGAGTTTCAAAACAGCGAGTGTTTTTGGATTCGATTTATAATACAAAAACTTATTTTTTACTCTTAACGGTTTTCAATCTAATATTTTTTCTTGCTGTTCTTATGCTTCAAGATCGCATTTCTATTACTTGATAACTCATGTTTCTGAACACTTCAACTTGCTTTAATAGTCTCTTGAAGTTGAAGATGTTAATTATGAATTTATGGTTGTGGGTATGGATGACAGAGTTTAGTTTCACTAGTTGATTAATACAAAATTTTAAATTGTGGATGGAAAATTAATATAAAAAAAAAAGAGGAAAAATAAAAAAAGTGGGTGTGGCTCAGATGGGGATAAGGGTAGGGTGGATATTTCATTCTCTGGTGGATGGATGGATGGATGGATATGAGAAGGATAAAAGGGATAGATTTTAATTCTATACTTATGAGGTTACATATTTAGTCTACATTAGTTTTTTTCCCAGGGTCAGTTTAATTGATTGATTTTGTTTGTTTTGGTCTTTAAAGTTTGTAATTTATTGCTTATTTACAACCAAAATTCTGGCTAATTATTTTTCTTAAAATAATTTTAATTAGGTGCAGATGAAATTTTGTAAACATTGCCAATTTCTAGAACATGAAATACTGAGCATTTCAAGAGAATGAAAAGAAAAGAGAGATTATTGTCTTGATTAAGGTAGGCCAAGGGTCATATTTGGATTTATTTTAAGATTAAAATAGATTATATCTATTAAATTGAATTAAGTTTCATGTCATCAATTATTCAACCTCATGAGAGTGAAAAGAGGAGATACAACTTATGCTTTTATTAAATTCTTATATTATCAAATTCAAAATTAAAGATTTAAATTATCCGCTAGATGTATTTTTCGAAGTTAGATGATAAATTAAATATGCTAATTCAGAAGTTACCCCATTAGTATTATATAAATAATGTATAATGTTAAATGAGTGGAGAATAGTGGGAGTATTGGATTTAAATAATGACAGTGAATGAAAATTTAGGTAGATCTTAAAATTTGGTGAAGTTGGTGAAGAAATAGGACATTTATAGCTGGCTTGCTTTTGTCATCTTCATAATTTTGCAGTATTTAAGGTTGTAAAGAATTAAATTTCTGTACTGTCATTTTCCTAAGGTTACAATTGGAACTGTCGATGATGTTTCTTTGTAGCTTTCAATTAATTACTATTGCTTTCCTAATCTTTTTTCCTCTTATTATTTCTCCATTTTCCTCTTAATCACTATTGGAAATTAATAATTGTTATTAAGCCAATAATTAATTGAAAGTTGATAAGGGAAGATGTGGCGGAATTAGTGGCAATGGCATGGCATGCAATTGTGTGTATACTCTTTGAAGGAAAGCAAAGTCCGACACTTTTAACACCAAAATTATAGAATAACCAACGCACGCTTCTTATAATCCTTCCTTCTCATTCTCTTTTCAATTAATTCATCCCATCTTCTTATTTACAAAGAGGAAAAAAAAAAAACTTGGTTAGAATACATTTAAATTTACTGCTATTTTAAACATAAACACCAAGCATAATGAATATATTTTTGTGTTACCTAAGAAGTGGAAAAATTGATTTTTGAGTGTTAATGTTAATGTTTGAAGTTATGAAATTGGAATTGGTGGAATTGCCGCAAAATAAGGTCCAAATTGAAAAGAAAAATGGAAATGAAAGATTGGGTATCGATGAGCATCTTCACCGCTGATGGGGTTATTGTTATGTATGATTGGATTCAAGAATGGTAATATGTCCTTTTAACTTCACCGCCAATCAATCTCTCTGATCGAAATCCATCCCCTTCTCCATTCATATTTATTATAATTCCACATCTCATTTTCCTTACACCTCCAATTCCTCCGCTGCTTCCTCTTCCTCTTCCTCTTCCTCCGCCATGTCCGATCAAGAAAACTCCCCTCAGTCCCATCTACAATTCCCAGACTCCGATATCAAAGACAAAGACCCCATCAAACCCCCCATGCAATTCGCTACCAAATTCAGCATATGGCCACCAACAGAACGCACTCGCGACGCCGTTATAAGCCGTCTCATCGAAACCCTCTCCACCCCTTCCATTCTCTCTAAGCGTTTCGGCACCATTCCGCCCGATGAAGCCGCCACCGTCGCGCGGCTCATCGAAGAAGAAGCGTATGCCTCCGCCAATGGCTCTCCCCCTTCCGTGGACGACGGCATCGAGATTCTCCAGGTTTACTCCAAGGAGATTAGTAAGCGGATGCTCGAAGCGGTGAAGGGTAGACCGAGTCCCGCGGCTCCGGCGGAAAATGGTGAGACGGAGGAAGTAAGATCACCTGTTGTTGAAACTAATCACGAAACCCCAACTTTGGAAACTAAAAATTGAATTTTTGGGGTTTTTTTTAATCTTAATCTTATTACCCTGTTTGAGCTTCTTTTTTTTCTGGAGATCTGCGTGTTCTCTGTCCATACATTGGCTGCAAGATAATTATTTGTTCTTGTGCTTTATGGTCTTAAATTCAATGAAAAATGCAACCATTTTTTTTGCCTAGAGATACTCAGCTTTGATTTGAGCTCTTTCTGTTTAATGTCGCTCTCACATTATCTCTTGATTTTGATTGATGAATTTGTGGAAATGAAGAAAGATGGATATGCTTGGAGGTCATATTGTTGGGTTTGCTTGGACCCATCTCTCTATAACTCTTAAATCGGTTGTCAACTCAACACAGAAACTGAGTTCAACCCCTTGAATTTTCGTGTACAGTTTCATTATTGACCACTAATTTGAGTGTTGGAGTTGCTGCTTTGATTAACATAGTGTCCCAGATTTTGTGTTTCTGATCCACATTCCCAGATTGCTCGAAAAGTTAGTTTTAGAAAAATATAAAGGCAATGAGCTAAACCATTACATATATAGAATTTATACACTCTTGATTCTATTTGTATGCAGAGATCAAACTTCTAAATAATGTTTGATCTCTTTAAGATTTTCAAGGGTACATCCCTTTTGTAGAGGGGAAAAAAGGAAAGAAAAGGTACAAGTTATACAAACCAACTGTTCCAAATTCAAAAAACAATAAAACAAAAATGAAGAATGGTCAGAAGTTTCTTTCAATTATGTCTTCAGCTAGTGTCCTGGTCCTCTCATACTCGGTCCGGAAGCATGCTTGAATGCCCAGCTTCCCTTCAGATGACCACTGAAGCTAACAAGGCCATTTGTGTCACCTTTGGTTACTTTCTCAACTCGTCCAGTTCCAACCGTGGGCAGAGTTTCCACTCTCGATCTGAGGTGTCTGCAATCCACATGAACAAACACCATTGCCAACAGTATCATCACAGCACAAACTCCAAAAAAACTAGCCTTCATTCTTGCTTTTGAATCTACAAAAATTGTCTAAAAGAGTATTTAGGAAGATGCCCTTATGTATACAAAGAAACACCAATAGAATTTCTACCAAAGCACAAAGGGCGGTGGTGTAGCACTTTATATATACTTAGATTACCAACTCCTTTGACTTAGCCTTTAATTTCTTTCTGTTCCCATCATTTTCTACGCTGTTAGGAACATTTGACTTGGTGCAAACACAAAGCCAATTGTTCATACTGGAAGGAAAAAAATAAGGAAGAAATATTATAGAGGTGAGGTAACCCTTCATTTGCAGGGCCACCGCCACAAAGGACTGATGTGAACATTACACGCTTTTCTGAATAATACTACAAGTTCTATATATATTTTTTATATGAACATATGAAGGTTGTCACGCGGGTTCTATCTTTTTCTATGTTTTAATATTTTTTAAACTGGTTGAAGGACTTTTGGAAAGGGAGATTAGGGAGTATTCATGTTTGATTTTTTTGATCATTTTTTTCTCTCTATCTATTCAGCGCTAGATTGTAGGTGCAATGCAAGGAAGTTTCATTTGGTTTGTAAAAAGGCAGATTATGTTTAAAGGAGTTAGATTGGGCTTTTGAGTATTTGGATTTTGAGATGGATTTGATATCTTTGTATCTGGATCTAACATGCATTGATCATAAAAGTGAGTGATGAGAATTTGAGGTTATGAAGGGAAGTGTATTGGAAATCTTTTAATTTGTGTTTTGTGTGTATGAAATGATTGGATTAAAGCTGGCCAAATGGTGGCTTTCGGCAGCTGATGATCAAAATGGAGAAATTGGTTTCCACTTTTATATATATAATACATGTGAGGAAATTAAGCGAAACCTTACAAAATGAAAGGAATTATTGAATGAATATCAACAAAAAATATTAATAAACCTTACAAATGTTTTTAAGAAGAAAGAATTAGTTAAATATTTCTAAAAAATGTATAGATTGGATTCTTAGAAACGACCCTAATGATGAAAAGAAACTAAAAATGAGAGAAGATGATGAGCCTAACTCAATTGTTATTTGAAGTTTTTTTCTTCTAAGAAAAATTAGCGTAGTTGTTTGTGTTATGAGTTACTAGCATAGTGTACATATAATTTGGATCTATGTATACATATTATCATTATCATTATATCTTTCGACTTGATTTTTTTTTTTACTATTTGTCGAAGTGCGCAAGAGAATATTAAAAAAACAAATCTTATAAAACCATATATAGACAAAGATACAGAAGTGTTGTGGAGATGACATCCATTTGATTTAATCAATTATTGAGAATGATAAGGTAATGAAAACAAGTAAAGAAATAAAAAAGAGTGTATATATTATTTATGAGTAGAGAGAGATGAAGGGTACATATCCTATTCGTACTCTTTGTCCTTCCTAATATACTATCACTTCATACCAACTCAATTATTATCTCTCTCATTTTCTAATTTATTAATAATTAACTTTATAATTTAGACACCACCACAGATTTCTTAATTTTATTTCTAAGACATGTAATTCATAAATTGAAAATTCTTAAATCTTTTGAATAATCTTTTGAATTAAATTGAGAGTACAGTATAGAGATTAAAGTGGTGTTTGGGTTTGTAAGAAAGTTGAGGATGGAAAGTAATTTAAAAAGGAATCTATATATGGAATTGTATGTTGGGATAAGTCCAAAAAAGGATTAAAGAAGAGACTAAGTAGTCAGCTGGTGATTACGTCATTTTGGATTTCACTTCCCCAAAATTTTGTCTCCAATCTATGTGACAAAATCTTTTTGGTTTATGCTTTTCTTCACTAATCACCATCTCTTTCCCAAAATCTCTTTTCATTTCATTTGTTGGCTTTCTTAATCAACTTTATAATTTCAACACTAAAAATGCCAATTCTATATGTTTATATATATATAAACTAATTAGGTATGTTTGGAGTTATAATCAGAGCAAAAATGAAAGAAAATTGTAAGACGTAGAGGCAATGAAAAATAGAGTTTAACTAAAGTGTTTAAAACGAATTTTATTTTTTTTTCTTTTCGTTTGCAATTTTAGTTATAATAAAAAGAAAGAAAAGGAATAAATAAAAAGAGAGAGAGAGAGAGAGAGAGAAACGGTCTTTTCGTTAGAAGTTGGAAGCGCATTCAATAGGCAGATTTGTCGTCTTCTTCTTCTTCTTTTTTTCTCGCAGACAATTTGCAAAATCACTTTACCAACTACTCTCCTCCATTCCTCTTCTTTCTATTTCTTCCCCATTTCCCTTTTTTCTCAACAATTTTTCATCTCAAAGTCTTCCTCTTTTTCAACCCAATTGCCAATGAACAACAGAATTAAGAAATTTAAATCAGTTTCAAACCCACAAGAACCAGATCAATCTCAACCACTACCCTCTACCTTTGCAAATTTAGACGACAATTTGTTGTTCGAGGTGTTTAAGCACGTCGATGCAAGGACACTGGCTACTGCCGCCGGCGTCAGCAAGCAGTGGTTCAAAACCGCTCACGACGAGCGCCTCTGGGAGCTTCTCTGCACCAAACACTGGACCAATCTTGGCTGTGCTAACCAACAGCTACGCTCCGTTGTTCTTGCGCTAGGTGGCTTCCGTCGATTACATTCTCTTTACCCATTTCCCCCTATGATTGGATGTAATCATCCATGGGGCAAAGATGAGGTTCATCTCTCCCTTTCTCTTCTCTCAATTCGCTACTACGAGAAGATGAAGTTTAAAAACAGACCCACATCTTGAAATCCCAAATAATCTAATGTAAGATCACACCAAATTGGCGGAGGTTCTCTCTGTGTTGAAACTGAAATTATTATTGTTCCTTTTTCTTCTACTGTATCGGATGGATGGATATGTTTGAATTTCGTTGGTTCTAATTTAACTAACCTACATAGATTTTTCTTCTGTCAATTGACTCTGGGTTGATTTACTTGCAATTATCTATTATTATTATTTATTGTGTGTATTTGTTGCTTCTCTATGCCAACTGTTACCTGAAGAAGAAGTTAAAACGAGGCTGTTTCGTCATTTGACTCATATTTCTCCATTTAATAATGAAAGTAGAGATTATGGATCAGACTGTCGACAGCTCGGTAACGTAAAAAGATTAAATTTGGCGTTTAAGTTTCTAATTCTATTGACTTGGGTTCCCTTTTAATGGCGACAGCTTCCTTTCCCACTTGTTTCTGTATCAAAATAGTTGATCGTTTTGTGTCAAATCAATCAATGTGTCTTAAATTAATTTCACCGATTCGATTCACATAGATGAATAGAACTAGTCTGCTTCACGGTCTACTGTAATTCAAGGGAGCTCTTTTTTTCAATTTTTTTTTAATGACAAACCAAAGATTATAGAAATTGGAAGGCTAAACACAGCATCATTCATTGAATAATTTGTCTCTCTCGCTTGCTTGCGCTTTTTTTTTCTCTGTACACTGCCAAAATTATTGTAATTTCTGTAGAAGACGGGAGGGGGATTGTAAATCCAAAAGAGTTTGTTTCTGCCGTTTATCTCTGCTAATCGATCTTGCTTATTCCCATACGCTTAACAACAGCGTTTCTGATGGCATCGGTATGCAAATGCCAACCGTTATGCTCAATTCCAGACATGTACTTCCTCACTTCGATTTTAATCATCTCCTGCATCGCACTTAAGAACTCCGCACTGAATAACTCGGATTCCTTGCAATACCCACCGGAGGTAGGAGTTGCCTGAACCATCTTCCTGGTGGGGCTTGGGATTGAATCCGACCCATACCCGTATTTCGAATTGGATCCTGGCAATGAGAGGCAGAGTGAAGTAGGAGGATCGTAGGAGTTCACAATCTGCTGCTGCTGCTGATTCGATGGAACGATCGAGCTGCTTCTAGCTAAAGGTCTATACACGGGCTGTGGTGGCGGTGGAGACGAGTCGCTCAAATCGGAACCAGATGGACTACTCGGGTTCAACCCAAACCCGGAAGCGACGGTGACTGGAGACGGACCAAGGCTGGCAGATCTTTTGGGAGGGTGATGCAAATCGGGATCGTTAAAATCATCACCCATGGCGGAGCATTTACGCTTGAGCGTCGAATTCCAATGATTCTTAATGGCGTTATCGGTACGGCCATTCAAAAGACGAGCAATGGTGGCCCACTTATTCCCAAACTTGGCGTGAGCTCTGATAATGGCGTCATCCTCTTCCGCAGTAAATGGACGGTGTTCAACCTGTGGAGAAAGCTGATTACACCATCGGAGACGACAAGACTTTCCAGAACGACCAGGAATGGATTTACTGATCAAGGACCAATTCCTAGGTCCGTAGCTTTCAACCAATCTCTTCAACGATTCATCTTCCTCAGGACTCCAGGGACCCTTAATCCGATCGACGTTCTTCCCAACAGAATCCATCGATCCAACACTTAAAAAAAATTCAAATTCAAATTTAAAAAAAAAAAAAGAAAAACCCACCTAAAAACTTGTAAAGAAGAGGAAGAAGAAGAAGGGGAAGAGGAGAGGAGATTTAAGGAAGCGGTAGAGGCGGAGCCTCACCCTGTGTTGTTAAAGAAGTGAAAGAAGGAAAAGAGATTATTTATATGAGAAAGGATAAGAATGACCGGTTGAGCCGGTTGCAGAGAAGAGGATGCTTCGAGGGAAGGTAGTTATTCGCATACAGCTGTAAAGGACACGTGTCAATTAATAAGGGCGCGTGTTTAGAAGTAAATGGGACCCATTTAGAAAACTGCCTTACCTACACACCACATTAGGTTTTTAGGTAATTACCCATATTCAAGCAATTTCTATTTAATACTCTAATAATAAAAAAGTAACGGCCTTTTTTTGAATTCCATTTTTCCTTTTCTTTTTATTTTTTTAATAAATTATGAAATGAAACCGGTGGAATATGGTCCGTTAACGTGGTTTTAAGGATTATTTATTATTATTATTGATGATAAATGAAAGGAATGGGGAGAGGGAGCCGTTGGAAAAGAGATTAAATTGAAATTCAAACGTGATGTTATTTAGTTGTAAATAAATAAAAATAAAAAAAAAGGGAAAAGATAAAAGAAGAAAAAGGAAAATAAGATAAGAATAATTTAAAAAAGAGTACGGTTGGGAAGTTGGATGGGAGCGGAGGTGTTTGACCAGGACAGGCTGGACAGCATTTGGGAAATAATTATTAATATAAAAATAAAGATATTTAGAAATGAAAGGCAATGAGTTTGCTGAGCTGGCAATAGAAGGACAAAAGTTGAGTAGCAGAATCGCGGGAAGAACGCCTTTGCTTTGCTATCATCTCAGTCCAGCCTGTAATCCCTGCCCATTAACTAATTATATACTACCACGTGGAATTTGCCACCACACTCTACAAAACTGCCAAAAACCCCTCCACCCCCCTTTCCCATTTTCACGTAACTTCCATTTCTTTTCTTTTCCTTCATCACATTTACATTTACTTTTTTTTTTTTTCCATTCTACATTATTGAATTTCAAATCTAATTCATTCATGGGGTTTCCAATTACATTATGCTCTCTATCTATATCTCTTCTTTAATTTATTTAATTGGAATCATCATCTCTTCCCTACTCAACATCTCTCTTATCTTACATTATTTCCTAACATTCATCTTTTATTTTTTAAATTATACTTTCACGTTAACTAATACAAACCAATTTTGAATTTAATCCACCAACTAAAAAACATAATTCAAATTTTTAAAACGTAAACCTTCTACAATAAGAAATTAAATTCAAACTTTAATGTTTAAAAACTGTCGGTTTTCAAAACTAATTACTGTATAATTTATAAATGCTTATAAAATATCTCTAATTAAGAAAAAAAGAAAAATTGTATAAGAGTAGGTTTTTATAATACAAGTTGGGATGGATGGATATGAAATCGAAACTCTTTCGTTCTTATTATATTAATGCATGTTAAGCTATTGTTTGCAATGCAATGAATGTTGAAGAATATATAGGACAATTTTAAAAAATGGAAAATAGAAAAAAAAAAAACAATTAAAATAGAAGAAAAGGAAAAGGAAAAAAGGGAGAAGCATTAATAAAGTGAGAGCTACAATGAGTCCGAACTTCCAAACTAAATACCATGAAAAGAAATGAGTGTTGTTTGTTTATGGAAATTAAGCTTTCAAATTTTAAAATATAATCCATTCATTTAGGCGCCTTATTTTTCAAAAAATAATTTAGTTTTCAGTTTTTCATTTTCAAAAGTAAATATATGGTTTTATGTAATCTATATACCTAATTAAACTTTTTAGTTCTAGTCTAGGAGATTGAAAATTTGATCTCAACATTTTGAGTTATGATATGGTTGGTAGTCAACACGGGTTTAGAAAATAGACAAAAGAGATACAAAGTATATGGCAAAAAGTAGAAAAACCATGTTAACTATATGATTACATTTAGGTAATCAAGTTGATGAACAAAATCTGAGAAAGGTGTAGAATTAATTGAATTAAAAACAAGAACAGCTTTTTGTAACATGACATTTGACTAAACTTTATAATGTGTTATTAACATATCTTAATAATGAAGGTAAAGAAAAGATTGAGAGTGATATATATATATATATATATATATATATATTAGGAGGGGAAGGCTCTCTTTAAACAATGTTCCCAATTTTATGCATCTTAAAATTGTTTGAATGTGATGAAGGTCACATGATCTTGTTATTTTCACCTAACATAATAATTGAATAGAGAGGTGCAACCTAAAATGTGTTTGTTGTTGGATTATATAATAGGGTCCCTTCATAAGAACAAGAATAATAATTAAATATTTAAAACTAAAAAAACTATAAGTAAACTACTCCATTTCTTTGATATTCAATGATCAACATGGTTATATATAACTATGTCGATTGTAATATCTTATTTTGTTTGAATATTATTTCGTATTCGTAGTTATTAAAAATGTTGTAAATGAAATTTAATTTATTTTTAATTTTCTAGGTAACATTTTAAAATATGAATTGAAACAATAAATTGAAACAATAATGAAAGAATGTTGGGAAGTTGTTAGGAATGGTTATATAAATTATTATGCAGTAGATAAGCATCGTGATCATAATTTGATGTGTTTGGAGCATCCAATCAAGAAAATGTGTATATTTAAGTCTCTCCTCCATGCTTCCTATACTCTAAAACATAATTTTATTCTTTTTGTAACAAAACCATATTAATCAATTATTGTATTTTTTAATGAAAAAATTAGTATCCATATTATATTCATTCTATGGATTTTGAATTTTTAGTTCACCAATCAAATCGATGTAAATTAGATAGAGAAATTGGTTCTCTATATTCTATGTTGTATTTAAGTAATTTCATGATTTTCTGGATTGGAACAAGTTTCAATCAGAACAATTTTAGGTTCACATTATTTTTTGTTTGATTATTTAAATGGTGAGGAATTTAAAAAGATATTGAAATGATGAGGTGAAGGTTAAATAAGTTGGGAGGATTGAATAGAGATGGAGTTCGAAGAAAAAGAGAGTTGAAGGATGGTTTTATTATAAATCATAGTAAATATGAAGATGCATAATAATAGAAAATGACATATAATAAAATTTAAGAGTAAATGACCAAAGTGGGAGAGGTAGGTTTCAGCCAACCATTTTTTCAAAGTAATTTCGGTTGTGGCGTTACAATGACCATGATCTAGGTTGATGACTTCATTTGTTGTGTAGTTTATAGGTAATTTCAAGGAATCGATGGCCACCACATCAGACAGCTTTTTACTGACTGCTTCTTGTGCATCCTTCACTGCTGGCAAGTTATTTTTTCAAATATAACCATACATTATTTATTAAAGCACTTACTTTATAATTTATTCTAGGAAGGAAAAAAAAACTTAGTACACTTATCTGATATCTCATATCATACCAAATAAATAAATTCTCTGTCAAGAAGAACAAAAATAAACATACGTAACTTTTTATAGAAAAGTGTGATTATCTATTATGCTCTAGCACATTATACATCAAACAATTAATTTGGAAAAGAGGTTGAGTTTGGAAAGAAAAAAAAAAAACAAATACACATACAAAACTTTTATAGAAAAATGTACGCAAAAATGATATCTATTTAATTTTAAGAGTTGAGTAGTCGGTTAAATTATTTAAAATTTCAAACTTTTCAAAATTTTAAATTTATTATAATTTATTGTCAAGTTATAAATTTGTTATGACTTTTTAATAATTACTTGATCAAACTATTCAACTTCTAAAACTTTTAAAATTCTAAAATAAATTAAATTTAAAGTTTTTATTCTTTTTAATTAATTTCTTTGGACAAAACGGAGAAACTACTCTCATATTTCTACTTTTACACATTGTATTACCTTTAACTATAACTAATAATTAGATTCCAACAAAAGTTCATAATTCAAACACAATAAAAGTGTATTAACCACACTTCACCATTTTATTAATAAAAAATTAATTAAATAAAAAAAATAATAACATGAGCAAAGAATGTATTATTCACATTTAACTTAATTACAAATTAAAGCAATAATTAAAAACTGGAAAATAGTTCTTTGGCATCCGCACGCCACTTTGTTATCTTTTGAAAATGATGTTTCTGACCGTTCTCTCTTTTGTCTCCCACTTTTACATTATTCATCCTTGAATTCTTATCAATTTCTCTACATCGTTTTCATTGGGTTGATTGGTTGCTCCTAGACGTCGCAAAAATATTCGTGGGCTCTTTTGTAGCAACTTTGGCTCACAAATCTTCATTTAAACATGTTGGAAGACTAATTTCTTCACACACTTAACTTTTTATTGTGAGCATGCATAGAAAAGAAAAAGAATGGAATATTTATACCCAAAGATTTGAAAATGAAAAAGAATTTTAAAGGTTGAAGTAATTACAAAATAATTAATTTGCAAGAAAGTGGAATGTGAATAGGTAGAAGTTAAGGGAATGTAAATGGTTTTTAGAGAAATTTTAATGATATAATTAATTTGGAGAGAAATGGTTAAAATTATTTATGTCCAAATATTTGTCAATAATTAATTTCAAACTAAAAATAAATGAAAAGCAAATTACAATAAAACCCAAGTAAAAAACAAACAAATCTACTATGAAAAAAGAAAAAATTGGAAACAAAAAGTTTCTACTCATCCATACTTTTATATATACTATAGATTACTTCTTAATTAAAGGTTCATTTTTAGATTTTTTTTTTCCAAATTGATGTTTTTTAAAATTCTAAGGTAAAAGTTGAAAATAAAATAAAATATTGAAATTAGAATATGAATTTATAAAATAAAAAAAAAACTTTTACAACACCACTCACATAATCCTTCCCCCAAACACATCTTATCACAATACTACCTTCATAAACCCTTTTTCCAAACACCACTTATCATAACACTAGTTTTATTATAACATCAGTTTTAT
>CM046885.1:17672016-17797511 GCA_025688845.1 Cucumis hystrix | reverse complement strand
ACACCACAACGGAAATTACTTTGGGTAAATGGTTGGCTGAAACCTACCTCTCCCACTTTGGTCATTTACTTTAATTGTATTATTTATCAACTTTCTTATTATATATCAATAAAATCATCCATCCACTCCTTTTTTTTAAATCTCCTTCCAATTGACTCCTAACGTATTCAATTAATTGAAATAATTTCTTACTCACAACTCTAATCAATCGTCTTTGCATCAATTATCTATACTAACACTTTCAAGACGAAAAAGATACTTTGAGGGTAAAAGAAAAATATTTGAGAAACGTTTCTCTATTTATGTCAATTAACAAAAGTATATCTAACACCAAAATTTTACATTAATTTTGGTGCTTGCCGACTTCGTACAATAACACATTTACTTTAATTTCATTAATACACTTTGGCTTTTTCCTTTAAAAACACCTGTATTTTTCATCAACAACCAATCATATACACTAATAAAATTTAAAAAGGTTAAAGGCAGTTTGTTTCTTTTTAATTAAACATAAAATATCTAATTAATTAATTTAATCTAATAGAAATTAATTAAGATCCTCCTAAAATAGTAAAATGGATGAAAGAAAAAAATAAAACAAAATCGATGATGAATAGAGTAAAGAGAAAAATAAGAGACCGCAAACTAAGTCTATTTTCCTTATATGATTTGTATCATTTTTAATTAAAATAGTTGAAATTTTTAGTCAAATTCTAAAATTAGAAAAGTACTTTTTTTTAAAACTTTTTTTTTTTCAAATTTTGACTTGATTTTTCTAAAGAAAAAGGAAGAAAAGAACCCATAACTCTGTGAAGATTTGTGGCCTTTGGTTTCTAGTTTTATTTGTTAAAATGGCATATTCATATTATTTCATTCCCTTTATCCATTCTTTTAATTATTATAATTTACTAATCATATCAATTTCTTGTAGATCGTGGTATCAGTTCTTTCAAATTTATAGTTTCAATTTTACATTAAACACATTGTTGAATAAGATGGGTAGTAATATAGTAAAGTACAAATCTTTAATAAACGATCTTTCCATGTTTTCTCTCTAATGCTAAATGAAAATTTTCTTCAATGTCTTTTTTAAACTTCTACTTCCAAATCTTTGAAGGAAATTAGAAGAAGTTTAGATTTTAGAACTCATGGTTATTCAAATCTTCGAGAGACACTCTCCAAAGTTTTTTGTCATCCAACCTTCAAACTTAAAGAGAGTTATGTTTCTCAAGTATTTAGAACTTCAATTTTTGGATCTCTCGTTCTTCCGATCTCTTCTCCTTTGTTGAAGAATAAATATCTTTATTTACATACTTTTTAAAAAGTCTGACATGAATTTTTGGACATTGTTCAACTTATGAAGCTCGTAAATTTGATAACCATCGACTTCAAATTAGGTTAGATTTTGGGATCCAACCATTTAGATTAATTGACTAAATACAATTTAACTAATATATTAAAAAGATTGTGCAAAAAAAGATGGTTGTGATGATACATCACTCTATTGAAAATTGCAGTATTAAGTTGTAGTAATTTTAGGTGTTTAGAAAATGGTATCATATTAAAACTATGATTTTGAATATTATTGTGTGATTAGTGTATAGAAGCATGTTAATTGCTTATCGTTTTTTAGTGGGTAACTTGAGCAAACTCTTTTACTTTTGTTCGTTTTTGTTTAAGATGGAGTAGAAAGTATGTTTGAAACTCTTTCTTTCTTCTTTCTTTAAACGAATGTCAATGACTATTTAGAATCAATTTTAACAGTATGAAAACTATAGAATGTTTATGTGGTTTCAAAAGTTCGAAGTAATTTTAATTTAATTATCTGTAATTGTTCAAAGAAATTTTTTATCATTACGAAGTGATTTTAACTCTCAAACATATGATTAGGGTTGGACGTGGTTTTACTTTAGTAAATAAAAAAAATTGTATTTGAATATCTAAAATGTGGGATATTAATATCAAACATAAATACTATTTAATAAATGAAGTAAAAGAACGATATAATGGAATAATATAGAATTAGAGTAACTGGCTATAACGGGAGAGGTAGGTATCAGCCAACCATCTACCGGCAGTAAGAAGGACTGTGGAATTAAAATGACCACGATCCAAGTTAAAGCCTTCACGTGTTGTTAAGTTCATCGGCAATTTCCATGAATCGATGATCGATACATCTGGTACCTCCTTGCTAACTGCTTCTTGTGCCGCCCTCACTGTTGACAAATTATCAGTACCATTTACCGCAAAAAAGTCATAGATGGCTATTTTAACCAAAATGACAGGTAAAAATCTAGGCTTGAGGTCGTTGCGAAGGTCATTAATGAAAGTTTTTAAGTTGTCTTTATAATTTATAGCATAATCTTTCACAGCTGCATCGCTTTCTCCTTGGAACCATAAAAGAGCACGAACAACTCCACCATCTTTATCTGAGGCTTTAATCCGTTCAACTAAGTGTTGGTAATATGTTTCATTAGGATTGGTAGTATTTTTCATCCATTGTCCGATGACAGTGCCACCTATAGCAGTAGGAACTAAACCCACAACACCTGCTCTTGGCCCTGCCTTTCTTAAAATTTCACGAGCAAATCCCATTCCTGGACTAATTCCATTTTCCTTTTTAACGTCGATATCAAAATTGAGAGGCTCTCGTGCTTCCTCCCATTGGCGTGCGGCGTTGAGTCGTAGAATACATGGGGTGGGTTCAGAATCTGGTGGGATCACACCATCCCAATGTAAGTTTCCTGTTGCATTTTTTTCAACTCCACCTCGACCAGCCATGTTGCTCTGACCGGAAAGAATGAATATGTTCTTTGGAGAAACAGCCTCCGAAAGAGGACCAAATAACATTGCACATAGCATGATTGATAGTTTCAACAAAGACATTTCGAACCTTGTATTTGCGCAGATAGACACAGAAAAAAGTGTTATAGGAAAAGAGGAAGGAAAGTTCTTTCCTCTGTGTCTATCTGCACAAACACAAACACAGAACCACTCTTGGCTTTGTTGGCTGATCCTTGCCTCTTCCCTCTCCTTGTTGGTCATCCTCACCTTTTATACTCAACCGTGATTCCATTTTCACTATATTTAGCTTCAATGGTTAATTTATATTGGTAAATATTTGAGGTTTGTGAGTGTTTGTCGGTTCAAATTGTCTATTTCGATCAAACGTATTTCTGGAATATATCTAACCCCATGTGTAATACACACATCTACAAATCAAAGACTTCGACAACGCAACTTTTTTATTTTTACGTATTTTCCATCTCCCTCTATTGTTTCGAGCATCTGCTCTTAGCTTGCATTTTTCTTTTAATAACAAATAAGTAAAAGATATCGTTTTATTATGACATAAAACTATATCTATATAAATTAATTCATCAAATATATAACCTCCTTTTTGTCCTCCAATAATATTTCAAAACATGTTCCCCTAATAAGGATTTCCAATAATAAAGTTTAATATTTGCACACACATGTTTTTTATTTTGAAAAATGTATATATGTTAAAGGTCTATATTCATCATCTAAAGCTGAAAATCATTTTTAATGCAATAAAGTATATAATGAATTGAAAAAATGTGGATTGAGTATGAGCAGAGGTGTTGACACACACATTTTCAGATAATTTGAAATTCAGTTTATTATATAGCCTTCATCTTACATCATGTCCTAGAAAACTAACATTAAAATTAAAAATACATATTATAATTGTGGGTTGAAATTATAGAATATAAATGTAGCACCACGTGTGGGGTGTGTGTGGTTGATGAAGTAACTATGGAGCTGCCACACCATGCAGATCGTGTCATCCCTATACCGTACCATCCCCATAAAGTATTAAACCAAATTATATAAATAAACCAAATTCGAAACCAAAACTTTTGTGGAGGATTCTTTCGATCGGAAATTTTGGTAAAAGAAAGGTACAGCCATGCATCAATCCCAGGTAAATATTGAACGTTATTGTTGTTCTTGATTGTCCTGTTTTTAAATCTCTTGTGCTAATTAATAATATAGAACTCTCTGTGTTTGTGAAGGCCGTGTCGTCCGAGAAAATAAATGAAGAAGAAGGAGCGATTGAAACCAAGGTTATTAAGCAGATGGAGCCGAAAAATGAAGGCACCACCGTGGTTCGTTTAACTCGAAAACAACCTACCCATGGCGGGAGTGGAGTTTTGGGGAGTGCAGCCACTGCTGTGGGTAACGCCCTTCGTTCTGCCAAGGATGCCGTTTTTGGGAAAGGGAAAGGCAGCAACCATGGGTGAATGAAATTGAAGCTTTATAAATTTATATATCTGTGATGATCTTTTGTTTTTCCACTGCTCTATGTTGCTGTCCTAAGTAAAAACCAGTAAATAAATTACTACAAAAACCAATACTATACAACTAGGGAGTCTTTCTTTCTATGTATCTGTCATCAATACACATCTATCCTAATTAACATATGAACATAAAAAATGTGTTGCTAAGAAATTAAAGCCCAATGGGCTATGACCCCCCCCCCCCCCCCCCCCCCCCAAAATTGGTGAATTTGGAGATTGAGAATTGATATGTAGTAGTGTCAAAGGATAAGGTGCCAAAAGAAAACAAATATATAAAGTTAAATGAAATGGGGACATATTATATGTTTGAGAGCTCCAACCAAAAGCAAGAGTGTATTACATTATACGGATCAGGAATTGTCCCTTTCTAAATTCCCTTGGAAGAATCTATTGCTTTTAAGAGCCCTACAACTACTACTACTACCCCATAAATTGCCTCATTTTAATTATTTAGGGTAACCCACATGAACTCACAATCACTCATAATATACGAGGTTTTTTATTTTTTTTTATAAAACGAAGGCTTCTCTAAAATAAAATTTAAAAGAAAAAAAAAGAAGGATAGGAAAGGAAGCTAATTACTTGGGCCTGGCCCACGTTATCTCAAGCCCATTGGGATAATGTATTTCGTAACTTTCAATATACAAACTATATATAGTCTATGAGATTATTATTTATTTGAAGAAACAGTTTTACATTATCCTTTGTTAAAAAAAAATTATGAACTAGCAAGAGTAACTATATTGATGAGGGTAATTTAATTCTAACTATAAATTATGTATAGACTG
Source organism: Cucumis hystrix (assembly GCA_025688845.1). Lineage (NCBI taxonomy): Eukaryota > Viridiplantae > Streptophyta > Magnoliopsida > Cucurbitales > Cucurbitaceae > Cucumis > Cucumis hystrix. Next base: position 17,792,398 of record CM046885.1, on the reverse strand, counting down.
AATTAGTATGTTCTTAACTTTATTTTAAAAATACTATATACATCAAATTCATTATTTTGAATTGTTTAAGTTGCGGAGATTGGATTTGTAATGATACTCTTCATTGATCTTCATTGATAGCACATTATTGATGGGTACATCAATGTTATGTCTCGTTTTTCTTTTCTCTATTTACATTATTACATTAAAATCTGGATTATGGAATTTGAACCTCGGCTCCTTTAATAATTTCATGTTTTTATTCAATATACTATTGAATTTTCTTTCATAATTTTTATTAATTATTAATTTGAAAATTATACACTTCTCTTTGTTATTATTGTACTTCCAGTTCACATTATTAACTCACAAGAATTTAATAGCTTCTTTCCTTCTCTTCTTCCTCCTTTGAAATCAACCTAAATAAGGGAAAAAGCTCTCGTTAATCCAAACAGTTTTTTAGTCAACTAGGCACGTACAACTAATATTCAAGGTTTACATAAGATAACTTATTAAATTCTCACTCAAATGTGGGAAATGTATTTTAAAATTATTGTTAATACATAAATCAACCATTGGAACTCAAGTAGTTTGTCATAGGTCAATATGATTTTAGAAAACATCATAGGGAGAGAAGAAATTTAAAAAGAATCTACATTGAAAGAATAGGTGAATATCTTTCCTTTTCTTTTTTCTAGTTGGAGTCATTTGAAAGCAATGATATATATATACTTAGAAAATGATAACCAAGTTCTTAAAGTTTAATTTTTCTTTAATCAGTTTTTTCTCAACTTGGAGAAAATATAAATGAAAACTATGAGAAGAGTTCTCTAAAATTTGACTTCACACTTAACTAATTCATTCCTTCGTATGATTATATTAAGATATAATATGAAACCTACATATATATATATATATATATATAAGATTCTTAAAAATAAAAAAGACTATGTCACTAAAAAAGTAGAAAGAAAAAAGAATAATTTTAATGTGAAAATATATAGAGAGTGAAGAAATGGGTTTGATTGTAAGGCTTTTTCTTTGTCTTTGAGGGCCAAACATCCATATTTTTATGTGAACCTTTGTGTTTTTTGTTTCCTTTTTGAGTTGAAATTCCCAACTTCATTTATTCAAAGCAAACCCAAAATATTTCTCAAACAAAATTGAAAAATACATTGTCCTCATCCATTTTCTACCTATATTCTTCCCTTCTCATCAACTTTCTCTCTTTCTATATTCCTCTTTTTCCCCTTTTTATGGATCTCTTCTTCTTCTTCTTTTAATTTAATGTAATTTCCTTCATTTCTTTTTCCATTTTCTACTCTTCTTTTGTGTCACTATTGACATATACACAATATTCTTGGATCTTATCTTACCTTTCTTCTTCTTTTCTCTTCCTGCATTGACTCAAATTATCACAATACTTTTTTTCTTTAGAAAACAAAGAATATCAACTATAGTTCTTTTTTTCTCTCTTTGTTGTCTTTTAAAACAAGTATTAAATATCACAGATGGTAAATGGGTAATCATTTGTTATTTATTTCTCTATTTGTTTTTTTTAAATGAATTAATTTGGTGGTCATATATATAGTTTCCTACATATAAAAATATAACAATAATCAAAGTAAGGTGAAATATAATGTTTCGTCGACATAAAGTAATAAAAAAAATGTAATTGATGAGTTGATAAAAATGGGAAATTAATTTTGGAGAGTGTAAAAGAATAATTCAAAATTTGTTTTGTAGTACACATAAATCAAGACAATGTTATTGTTTAGAACAAAAATATTGTAAATTTTACCGTTGTGAAACCAAATATAATGAGTGGAAAGATTGAATAAATTAAGATAATGTGTATAGTCCCGATAATTGCGGGTGACCAATTTGTAGAAAAGAAAAGATTTTAAAAGGAATGAGGAGTTAAGTTAGTGAGCAGTGTGTGTTTAGTTTATAGGAAAAGCTTTCTTCTTCAATTTCATCATTCATTCATTCATTCATTCCCCCTTTAATTTCTTTAAAGTAATACAAAAGCACATGAAACCCTTCTTCTCCCTCTCCTTTTTCTCTTCTCTCTTCCAACTTCATCTTCCCCTATATTTTATTTAAGAATGCATGCCTAAAACGTTTAAGAAACTTCTTGTATTGAATCTACTTTCATATTCTTTTACTGTACGTTTTGTGACAGGTAGCAGAAAGCCCCAATCTCAACATGTCTTCTTTTATGTTTAATTAGGAAGAAATTAAAATTGATATTATACCAATCTGCTAACTGAAAGTTTAATCAAGTTGACATGTGTTTTGATAAATTCAATAAGTTGTATCGATTATGAATTGATAACATATACTTTCAATCACGGCATACCGTCTTTGTGTACAAAATTGTTGGGATGAACACTTGTTTGGTTTTAGCTTTTGAATGTTAACTTTTTATTATAAAATAACATTATTTTGATTAACCACATTTAAGGATGAAGATGGGGAAAGTTGGATATTTTTAAAAGAAAAGAAGAAAAGCATTGAATTAAAGAGGGGAGTTGGTTGGTTATGGAAAATAGTGAATAAATGGGAGTAGGAGTAGGCTATCATTTAAGTGTTGCCCTGTTGAGAGGGATATTAATCCACCTCCACTTGTCGTCTCATTCTCTACTCCTACTCTTTTTTAATACCCATTTTCAAACCCCAATTTCCCCCTCAAACCTTTACCCAACTTAATCAATTTATGGACAAAAAGGAATTTGCAAAGTCTCAATTCAACAAATTTTTGTTTAATACATAGATTCGATTTTGATTTTGGAAACTATTTAGGAATTATGTTATCTACCCTTTCAACCTTTTTAAAACGTGTTTTTTAATACAAATTTGTATTGAAAAGTGATAAAATATTTATGTTATAAGCTCCCTTCATTTTTTAAAAATTATATGATATTGCAAAATAATAATTACTACTACTAATTGTATGATTTATAAATATCATCTTGTTGTTACAACTTTGTTTGTTTTCAAATTTTCTATCAAGAAATTACTTGACTTTAAACTTATTAATGAAAAGTAAAATTTGGATGCAATGCAACACATCTTCGTGCATTATTTTCGATTAAAGAGAACTATTTATAATGTGACAACTTATTACTAGACGCCTCAATAAGTTGTAACCGGAGAGAAATCTATTAATTTCTTTTAAGATTTAGAGACTAAAAAGTATACATTTTGAAAATTTGGACAAACCATACACATCTATTATTATCAATACTAATATGTCACCTGAGATGATGTAGTACTGTTTTAACATCTAAAAAGGTAAAGCTGGGAACTCTCTCTTGAAACAATTTGTGGTGTTAGTGATGAAACTGACTTTTTACACTAATCCATCTTTTTTTAAAAGAAAAACTTGGTGCATTATTTCGAATTCCCATCTTAAAAAAGAGAAGATAAAATTTTGAGTATTTTTAGAGAAACAGAACAACAAAGGGGACCATAGTGTCCAAATGATAGGTTTAATTGAGGAACCAAAAGTTGGAAGAACAAGATGATAGTCTTTTTCTTTTTTTTTTTTTTCAATGGTCCCAAGTGATTTTGGAAGCAAAATTTCAAACATAAAAGATTGTGATTACCAAATATATTCAAGTCAAACCCAAAATCATTTCTTCCAAATCTCAAAGCCAAAGTGGCCGACAAAATCTTCTTCCTCTTACTCCTTTGTGTTCACATGCAAACAAATTCACAGTTCCTTTTCATAACTTCTTCTTTTCAATTTACCATTATATATATTTCTTTTCTTCGTTTTTCAGCTAACCACCCCGTTACTAAAAATTAAGATTAACCAAACCCATATGTAAATAATAAAACAGATGATGATGATTGATGACGATTGATGATGATTGATGATTAAACAACTTAAAACTGCTCTTCATTGTTAATAGTTTTCGTTCTCATGACCTTCGCATCCGGATAAAATGCCAGTCATCTCTGCGTTTTAAACTTCCCTCAACTGCAGAGATGGTAAGGCAATTTAACATGCATAATTTCACTAAAAAAAAGATTGATTCTAATTCTTATTCAACATACAAGGATTTCGACGAAAAAAGAAAAAAAAAAAAAAGGAAGTTAATTAAGAGAGCGTTCGGAATGTTTCACAATCTCCAGTCACTGATCCATTTACTCTGTTCTTCTTCGTTAATGGCTCTGGCGAAGATGAAACCGACGAAGCCACTGACCACGAGTCGTTCGAGCTATCGGAGCTGAATGTTACGTCCATCACGCCGTTCGGGCTCCCTGGAATTGACGACCCGAATTTACGTTTGTTGAACTGGTTTCCGTTCCTTCTAGATGCATTTGAGATCAGTTTACAGCATTCTTCCACATTTCCCTGTTTTGAAAAGAAAAACGAAAATTTCGTAGACTTGGTTATAATTTTGTTCAAACCGTCGATTTGTTGGATTTGGCGATTTGGGTTGTGAGTAGAATGGTAAATACAGACCTTGTCGATTCCTAGGATGTTGAGAAGCTGGTAATCGTAATCAACGCTGCAATGGGGTTCTTCCATAGCTTTGAAAACGTGCAGCATTGTAGCGGTGGCCATTGCAGAGGGAAGAAAGGACATGAAATCTGAATCTGTAAGTCAAAAAAGGGAATGAGTGGGGGAATCCATTCATAAAAGTAGTGATATTCTTACTTTTTCCCAAAGGAAACCAACTGGATCATCATCAGTAAAGGGACATGAAGTTTGTATCTATGATTTCTTACCTAAAATAACCGAGAGAATAGTTCGTTCAAACTGCCAAAGAATTTCCCAGCACATATGGTCCTTGAATCCCAGCCTTCTTGTGATATAATCCACAAAAGAAAACGGGGTAACAGGATTCATCCGCCACTGCAGCGTAGAGAGCACAAGAAGCTCCATTTTCTTAATGGTCTTGGCTTCAAACAGATATCTACTATCTTCCACCTGCACAAGTCAAAGCCCCATCAGAGATTAATGATTAATGAGACCCAAATCCGACCATTTTTCAGTTGCGTAATTATTAAAATTTCTGGATACATACTTGTAGGTCCAATAAAAGAGGGACTTGAGTCTCCTCCACTTTGGCAGCAAGAGAGATACAAGCAACAGCTGCAAGTTGAGACATCCATGGCTTATCTCTTTGGAAATGAAAGCAGGACAGAAACCGATCTAAGTAATCAACGGCGAGAACCGCAGTGAGGGCAGAGAAGGAGTAATGGGCATTAACCTTCAGCATCCACTCAACAGCGGTTCGTCGGGCAGCAGCAAGAGAAGGGTCAATCTGAATGGTTTTAAAAAGTTCATTAGGCTTCTCTCTTGAAAACAGAGAAATTAGTTCATCTTTTTCCCAAAACAGGTCATGCTCTGCCACCACAGCCAGAATCGGAGAACTTGTTTCTGTTGTTAAATTAGAGTAAGATTGCTTATCAAAACGAAAACCCGTTTCTTGTTCTTCGTCGTCGTCGTCGTCCTCCCAGTGCTCCTCTGAGCAATAAAGAGCATCAAGGGCAAACGGTGGTACCATCTTCTTCTGAGAAGAAGAGGTTGAAATTTTGGTTCATTGTAGGGTGTAAGAGAAGAGAATAGAGAAAACAAAGGAAAGTGGTGAAGAAGACCAATTCTCAGCCATGGTTGTGAGCTGTGGCTTCACACTCTTCCTATCTATAACTTCTTATTGAGAGTGAAGAAGAAAGAGAGTTTTTATTGGTAGGTTTTAGTAGCTGCCGCTATGGGCTTCTATCTATCTACCCCTCTCAATCACAATTCACAAATATAAGATTACGAAAATTTTCTATTACTGCTATACTATAAATATTACCACAAAGTAACTTTCATTGGACACCTCATCCTCATTTATAAAAATATCACAACTTTATTCATATTAATACTTAGGTTAAATTAATATAAAATATGAATCAACCCATATGATGGATCCTGTACGAGCAGATGTATATGAGTGTTTGTGGTACCTGAAATGTGAGCCATTGATGAGAATAATGTGAAAATACTTTGTGTATTTTGATTTTGTTCAAAATAAATAATTAAAGAATGATAGAGGGAGGTGGTAAGGTAATAATAAAGAAATGATGAAATGGGAGAGGGGAGAGAGGGGAAGGAAGAAGGAGAAGCACTAACACATGGTTCGATAAAAGAAAAAAAAAAAAGATGTGTGTGTGTGAAAATGAACATACAAATATTAAAAACAAAAATAAAAACAAATTTTCAAAAAGTAAAAACAATTCAGCTTTCTCAGCTTCTCCCACTCCCCAACCTAATTAATAAACAAAATCTCTTCTTCTTTCTTCTTCTTCCTTCTTTTTCTTGTATTATTATTTTAAAGAAGAAGAAAAAAGTAATTATAAATTTGACTAATCAAATTACAAATATGAGGTGGGGAAAAAAAAATCAGAAATGAGCTGGCAACCGCATGCATGCTAAGCTTTTCCCAATAGTTCTCTCGGTGAATTCAATTTCACCCTTTCCCATTTTCCATTTTCTTTTATTTATATATACTCTCTCACTCTCTCACTCTCTCAATATAGTGCAATTCATTCGAATATTTCTTACCTATAACAATTGATCAAATGTTTGAATCAAATAAAGAGCTGCCTAGTAGTTAAATAATTTTTGATAATGTGGTGGAAAAGAAAAACAAAATCAACCACATGTAGCCTCAACCTCAGCAACGTCAAAAACAAATACAAAACGGTAGATTATCTACAAAATTCAAAGAGAGAAAAAAAAAAAAAGAATGAAAAACAAACACAAAAAGGTCACCTCTTATACATATTTGTCAGCTGAGTGGGTAAAAAGGAAAAGCTCATCCCATTGGTAGCTCACACCTCCTCTTTTTCTTTTCTTTTTTAAATTTTTACCGTGGAATGTGTGGGAAAAAATACAGCATTTGATGTTATCGTAAAATTGCATTCACATTGACTATCTTATCGTAATCGTAATCGTAATCGTAGAACAACTTGGAGATTCAAAACAGTGTAAAAGTTTTTCGATTATTTCACTTTTTGAAAATTAAACATATACACACCCGATTAAATCCTAAAATATTGTTATTTCTAAAACTTTTTACCAAAATACTGCAATTTCAAAACTATTGTTCTTTTTCTCAACCCCTTCTTGGACTCGCCCAATGTTTGCTTCTTTCCTTTTCTTTTTTTTTTTCTTTTTTTTTCTGTTTTTTTTTAATAACTCCATTGCTTTTTCTTCTTCTTTTTTAATATTTTTTCATATAAATTTTTATCTTTTTTTCTTCAAATTTTCATATAATTTTTAAGTTAATTTTTTCTCAAAAGCTAAATTATACTAATTTAAAAAAATTTAAATTTTATGAATATTTGAATGATTGACAAAATAAATTAACAAACACAAGATAATGTTAATATTTTTTTAAAATATTCATTAAAAAAATTTGGATGCTCTAAACAAAATTAAATTTTCCTTTTAAGAAATATAAAGTTTAAAGAGTGTATTTTTTGTATAATAGAAAAAACACACGTAAATAATAATGTTAATAAATATTTTTCCTTAAAATTTAAAATTTCAAGAGTAGAATATTAGTATAACTTGACAAAACAAATACAATAAAATAATAATGTTAATAATTCTTATAGAATTTTGTTAAAACCTTTTGGTATTCTGAACAAAAGTAAGATTTTAAACATGAAGATATGGAAAATTTCCACTTCTTCTATGAAAATCTTCTTGATCTCGGCTATATCTTCGCACTACCAGGTACATTATTTATTTTTGTTAAATTCATTTTTTTCTAAAGTATTTACATATATTTTGACTAGATTTTTATTTTATACTTGTAGATTTTTGTAGCCATTCGAAAAAAAGGACGAACAAGTCTATTTTCTCGTTTTATGTCCTACATATATAACAAACAATATCATATTCTCATGTTATTTACTTTTTGTGTAGTTTCGTTGTTTTTGATTGACAACCGAAAAAACAAATTGAAATACAACAGTAGAACTGCCTTTCAATTTGTAAGTTTTTTTTATCAACTGAACCAATTGTATTAGTATTTTATTCTAAAAATTATTTTTTTGTTGTTTAAAGTGTTTGATGATTATATGTATGATATGTGTATTTTTCTTCGCACTACCTATCCGGTCTCCAACCCTTTTTCGTTTAAAAAGGAACAAAATATGATTCTTGATGCATTTGAAAATTTGACACTGTGTAACTTGAAAAACAATAAAATTGGATATATAATTTTTAATCTTGCAAACGGTCAAAATTATAAATTATAAATTTGTGTAACTACCGCTATTGCTAGAGGTTAATTATCTATTATATTTCACTAATGTCTCTGTAATTATAGTTTTCAACTTACAAAAAATAATAATAAAACTAACTAAACAAATAAAATCATTTACGATAATTTTTCTTTTGATTTCTTTTACTTTGGAATATTGAATCTTATTCATTGTTAGTATGTATATTTTTAAAATATTCAATTCTAATCTCTATACAACCAATAAACTAAGTATATAGTCATATTTTGTTTTTAATTTTAGGCTCATGATTTTAATTTTTATGAAATGCTATATTGAATTTATTTAGTTATTTGAAGTTAACTTCTACTGATTTGTTTAAAATAATTTTAATAATTTTCCTAAAATGTTTGGTGAATAAGATTCCAAAAAACATATAATAAATTTGTTAGTAAGTAATATATATGTTATTGATTCATACATTCTTCTTGTTTTAGAGATATAAATGGGAGGTTGAATCTCCAAAAAAATTTGTAAAGTAAATTTAATTTACATTTATACTCTATTAATTTCAATATTGTAATTTTATTTGATTTGATTTATTAAATTGATCAAATAGATTTTAAAAAAAAAACAATCACTTTCCTTTTTATTTTAAAGGAACAATAGTAAATACAAATGGTTAGTAGAAAGAAGAAACCTTACGAACAAATTAACAATATTCCTACAAAACGATAGGTCCAGTCAAATTTAATAAATAAATAAATAATACTATACACACTTAACGAAAAAATCTACTACACTTGATTATTTATAGTCGAATAAACATACTTACTTATAATTGTATACTTCTATATAACTTATATCGTTAAGTTAAATACTATTAATTTATTTATTTTGAACTCACTCGTACTCTTGAAACCTTATCTATTGTATTTGTTTATTTATTTTACATAAAATCTTACTTTTGTTTAGAATATACCAAAAGATTTTAAGAAAATTATTAACATTATTATTTGTTGTATTTATTTATGAAGTATTTATTTTGTCAAGTTATACCAATTCTCTATTCTTGAAATTTTGAATTTTAAGGAAAAATATTTATTAACATTATTATTCATGTGTGTTTTTTCTATTATACAAAAAAATCACTCTTGAAATTTGATATTTTTTAAAAGGAAATTTTAATTTTGTTTAGAGCATCCAACAAATTTTAATGAACATTAAATTTTTCTTTTTAACATTATCTTGTGTTTGTTAATTTATTTTGTCAATCATTCAAATATTTCTAAAATTTAATTTTTTTTAAAATTAGTATAATTTAGCTTTTGAGAAAAAATTAACTTAAAAATTATATGAAAATTTGAAGAAAAAAGATAAAAATTTATATGAAAAAATATTAAAAAAGAAGAAGAAAAAGCAATGGAGTTAAAATGTATACAAACAATTTTTAAAAAAACAACAAAATTTATATGAAAAACTAATAAATAAATTAGAAAAAAAAAAAAAAAAAAAAAACCCAAAGAAGGGGTTGAGAAAAAGAAGGAAATGGGCGACTGTTGAAGACTCGCCTAAGAGAGAGAGAAAAAAAAGAACATCATAGTGGTAAATTTTTTTAGAAATAACAATATTTTAGGATTTAATCCCTCTATTATTGTGTTTGTTTGTTTGATTTCAAAATCTAAACCAAAATTTAAAAACTTCAAAAAATTGCGAGTATAAAAATCTTGACCAACAAAGGATGTGAAACAAACACAATTTTCAAAACTCAAATGATGACTAGAGAAGGGTTAGGTGAAATTTGGTTTATTTTCTTTTTATATTTATTGGGAGTAAAATTCAAATAGGTATAAACTTTAACTTCTCACACTAGTGGAGGAATGGTATGAGAGAGATGGGTAAGCAACGTAGTTCACTGTTTGCAGTGAGTAATTAAAGAGTCTTGCTTTAAAGTACGAAAAAGTTTTCTTTTTTCTTTCTTTTTTTTTGGAACAAACAGAGACCTCTGAAACAAAGGGCAATAGAGCTCATTAAGTTGGAATAAGCAAACAAAATCAATGGCCTAAAAACCTACATAGAAGGAAACGAAAGGACTGTAGGGACGTTTGAGAGATTGGAATGCAGATAATAATAAAATTCTTAAAACAAGATTTCCAATAGTTTCATCAAAACGGTGGAGAGTTCAAAATTACGGATGGAAAATGCAATAAAATCAAACAAAATGTTTAATCCAAACATAAGTCTATATCAGTTCCTGCTTTCAAAACATACCCCAGTTTTTTTTTTTTAAATTTAAGAAATGAAAATTGTAGAAGTGGGGTTTAGTTTAGGGTTAGTATGAGAGATATGTGTGAGGAAACGTTGCTTTCTTCTTTTTCTAACATCTCGTTTTGCACTTCAGATGGCTCAGTCTACGAGAAGGGGGGCAGATAGAATTTGAATCAACGTAGCAAAACATAAGGTGGTTGTTCTTTCTTCTTCTTTCCACTTTCAACCTATAACTAAAACTGTTTTTTGAGGTTGAACTTCAGACCAATATAGATTGTCTTTACACATTAGGAAGTCTTTGAAGCAAAGAGTGAAAATCACAATGAACATAAAATTCATGTTTTCATGAACCCCTTGAATCAAATAGAACATATAAATTTTTTAAAAGTCATATAGAGACAGAAGGAGACAAGAGTCGGTGTCCCTAACACTAGGTTTGATAAATATATTATAATTAGAGGAACCAATTTTATTTTAGTTATGACTTATGAGCCCTTTTAACTTTTCTACCTCTTTTTTTTTTTTTAATAATTTATATATTTGTGGTGGGTTTCTTTTTCGAACTTTCAATTGTCTATTCCCTCCATTGCATTTGTGAAGTGACATGAGTCGGACTTTTTCTTTTTCTTTTTTATTTTGTGTGTGTGTGTTTCTTAAAATGGTCAAAGTCAGATGAGAAATGGTAGCCAGCTCTTTGTCTGTGTAATTCAACTGATACACGCCGGCTAGTAGTAATAGTAATAATATGTCTCGAATTTTTTGGACGCATCAACTTTCCTTTTGAACAAAAATGCAATACCCTTTTTTAAAAGCTGCAACCTTTTTTTTTTCTTCTCTTTATTTCGTTTTGGGTTCTCATCTTTAGATAGACCCTTTTGTTTTAATGGTAATTATACGTAATACTTACGTATGGATGACATGAGTCGTGACTTCCATTCTTTAATTAACTTCTTCCATAATCACTAAAATGTTCATAAGAATCAAACATGTATTGTGAAAATTAAAGTTGTTGAAATTAAATCCTAGCAATATACCATCCTCCGTATCTCGTTTCTATATAGAATGTGAGTTTACACTTCATCGGATAAATTTGAACCAACTTCCAGGAAACAAACCAACAAACTAAACCCTAATTAACCCGTCACCAACAATGAAGATCTAGAAAATATCTTGCAAAATCAATGAAGTCATCATATTTCTAAATTTGTAGTTAGCTTCGCTCCCCTGTTTGTAATGCAATTTATAATAGAAAAGTACGTAGATTAGATTGATTGTGTGTGTATACTGGCACGTATATCACACTTCAGTCAATTAAAATGCATATATGCTTGAACAAACTATGAGTTATTTTCAAAACTTGCTCCCTCCCACTTCAAAACCTGATATCTCATTTCAAATGGCTTTGTCAAACATGTCCACTTGAAATTTTCATAGGAGCGAAATATAGAGTTTTATAACATTGATGATTGGTTCTTAATAAGTTGGTCGTAATCATTTGTGAGCTATAAAAGTCTACAAAACATCATGATGGGAAATGAGTTGACAACCTATTGCTTTTCCTTCCGGAATTATCATGACAATTCAGAACCAAAGTACTACAGAAACAGCAGTACATGCTCTAATCATACCCCAGTGAGGTGAAAACACCCACTGCAATGCACATTTCAAACATTTTCCCACCTTTAATTTCATGCCAAACCCTGCTTTCCCTTCCAGCTTCTAAACTCTACGAATGGGAAGATTAAGAACACCTAAAACAAAAATCCTAAGACCTATATCCACGTAAGTTGAAGAAACAAAAGCAACTTTTGCTAGGTAGCTTAAATGGACAACAAAGTTACGAGTCTTATGACATCTATGAACACACAATTCAGCACAATAAAAAGAAAGAAAGAAAGAGAAAGTAAACTAGTCAACAGGAAAAGTAAGTAGAATTAAAATTACCCATGCCAGCAAAGACAACTGCTTGAACTTTATTTCTTTTGTGCTCACTGCTCAGATGATTGTTCCTTTTGTACTCGGATGATTGAACCTTTGTATAGTATATCCGAATCTAGATATCAGATCATAATAAGTGGCAACAAAATAAGAAAGATGACATAGAAGAAAAGGTAGTGTTACTTCCACATTCATATCTAACATCTTTATACCTGACTATTACTGATATGAAAATTCACATTTCCTTTTATAATGGAATTATTCTCGTTCGCACTGGGAGCCGGATTTGACACTTTTGCTTAGAGATGTAATTACCTACTCCGTTCAAATATACCTGCATGACAATATTTCCTTTCGCTCTGGTGCTACCAAGTTCCAAGTCTAATGATCTAGTTTCAGTCACTTTCCTTAAATGAAAGTATGTCATTCACAATATTCTGGACAAAAAAATTACCAAGATGGAAAATGATCATTCTGACTGCAGTAATTGAATTAGAATTATAATATAAGCGCAGTACATTCCACCTCCTTCCCCTCTACAACGCCAGATATAAATTTATGGGGGCAGGCAGTCAGGTGATCTTAGCCCAAACCTAATGAATGATTCCAGCAATCAGTGTGCCTTTATATTCCAAAAGAAAAGAAAGAACTCTGGACTTCTTGTAATAGTCTCGAGGTGGATTGTGTTCAGCAATGAGCTAAAGAGTAAGCTTGAGAAATTAACACGCAGTATGGAGCGTCCAGTAACCTTTTCCTTTTAAAACATTTGACTTTGGTTCACCTTTACTTACTATATACATGCTTTCAATCTTTCATTACGGCAAAGCCGCAGCTTTAGTCTTCATTCTCTACTCTGTTTTCTTCTCTTTCTTTACATCCCTCTTCTGGTATAGAATTATCTGACTCAAAATAGTTCCGTTTGTTGCAATAGAAAGAGCCGATCCCAAGAGAACTTTCACAATATTTAAGGACCACGATTTGTCAAAATAAATAAACTAGGAAAAGAAATTAAATGGACTAAATTAAGTATTAACAAGAAAATAAACGAGCGGTTACTTATAAAACTAGAGTGCCAGTGGGGAAGCAAGTTTTCACAGACCTAGAGGCCTGTCGGTTGCATTAATATAATTTTCTTCAAACAGACAAAAGGAAATTTTAATTTTTGCTTCAAGTCCATAATTTTCAAGAAATGCAACTGATGAAAGCAAAAAATAAATAAATAAAGATTATTAACAAAATTGGAAAAGGAGTAGAGTAAAGTTTCAACCGAGAAAAGCCCAAAACTTCATGTATTTTACAAAATCAGTGTCTTCGAGAACTAATACCTTCAGACGAAAAAATTAATTCCTAAAAATAGTTACTTTACTTGTTAGAAGTTTCTAAAATACGTTATTTCTTGCAGTATAGAATGCCGCTAAGACTGATTTTGAATCCTTATAAGATGTTATCGCTGTAACTACTACCCAAACAATTTAAGAGTGGAAAGGAATAAATAATAAAAATAAATAAATTGACAATTTGAAAAAGGATACCGCTGCTTGGTGCATTTTCTTGGATGCTGGTGAAAACCCTCACTGCAAAAGAAAATATAATAAACACTGATATCTTCACAAGAAAAGTAATGCGACCGACTAAATTTCATTACGCAATCATCTTACCCATAGCACCTCCAAAGTTCATTAAGGATGTTAAAAAGCTAAGCTCCCCAGTACTTTTGTTCTGTACAGAGAAGATTGTTTCTTTGAAGAAGAACTTTCATTGAAAAGATACGAAAAAGAAAATACAATTAAGACAAGGTATCATCAAGCCAATGAAGAGATCATTTGTAAATATTGGTGATGCAACCAAAGCCTTACATTCAATAGATAAGGAGAAGGTCAAGGGTATTTAAGTGAAAGAACAATTTTAATTGGTATGAAATTTTAAGTAAAACCGAAGGACAGCTATGTGGACGACTTATGTACAAAATGGACAATATCATCCAATAAGGGGATTTGTGGAGGGTTGTTTGTCTCTAACAATAAACAATACATGAAGAATACTGAAAAGAATCTCAGCACAAAAAAAAGTAAACACACCGAAGGTGGCAGAAAATAGAAGATTAGATGGCACGAAGTTGTGATTTATTTAATGGCCACTTTCAGCAGCTGTAGAACTTTCTTAAATCTTACCAAAATCTTCAAACAAGGGAAAGGTGTTTCTCACCAAAAGTCTTAAACTGTCATTGGTTAACATGATAACAGCTGGTTTTGTTATTACGATGTTCGGATCACTTTCCTAATATTTTGATTTCATATTGGAGAAATTATCATGACCATGGTACCCAGTATCATTTAACATTTCTCTTTTCTTCTTTCCCTTAGGGAATGTGGTAAGGGAACTTGATCCAAAATCAATTATTCATATCGAACTTACCAGTGTCCCAGTGTCTTAAAAAGCCCTCCCGGGCACACATCTAGGGTCAAGGCATAGGTTTGGCACCTCGCCTTGAAAAAGGGAGGCTCGCAAAATAAATCACCCCTTAGGCGAGGACCTTTTGAGAAACCTCAAGGGTCAAAGCCACGAGACTTGGGGCATTGTTTTTTTAAAAAAGAAACAGTAATAATCAGGTTTTTTACTTCTTTATAAACCAAAAAACCAAATTTATTAAACCTATAGGCTACATCTTGAATCAGAAGCAACTAGCTTGCCTCTGATGAGGAACAAAGAGAAGTGTTTTCCTCGTATGAAAAACAATGCCTAATCAACAGAGCTTCATTTTTTTTTGGATTTGAGTCATTTATTGTACTTATTCCTACTCATTCTACACTTCGTCCCCCCCCTCTCCTCTTTTTTTTTCCTTGATGAATGCTCGGTTTCTTTTTTTTAAAAAAAATAAAAATCAAATGTGGGTTAAATGAAAGAAAATAAAAGAAATTTCAGCCTTTGTTCTGAATTCTTGCGGCGTTCATAAAGCAGGAATGATATGCCAATATAATAATAATTGAAAATTTGAAACCGAATAATAGAACCTTCAACTTACAGAAAAGTTCTTCCATATTTGTGGGATCCTCGAGAAGAGAAAAATTGCATGTTGAGATGCCTGAAATGTAGTTTCCAAATTAGGAAAGTATTTATTACAACGCTATTACAGCAGAAAAACTTCAACACACGTAAAGGTAAGTCTTTCATTTTTCTTGATTTATTTATCGTCTTTGAGGAATGAACAAGTACATTAGTGACAGAGTGCAATATAAATATCTAAAGAACATTATACAAGAAACCCAGAATGTTTAAAGCATGGATTAAGAGATAAATCTTTCCCAATAACGTATGCAAAAAAAAAAAAAATCTTTAATAACAACAAGAACAAAAAAAGGAAATAACACTTTTGGTGCTAGAGCGCAATATCTGAGACTTACGTATAGAGCTTCAAAGAGAACAGGGTTAATTTGACCAGCTAAAACTGTTGGCGCTAAAGCACAATATCTGAGTGCCCAGCGTGTTAAGGAAGCGGTCACAAGTTTCTCGTTCTTTTGGAAAAAATATAATAAAAACAGGAGGATCTCAGTTGTAAGTTTCTCATTATTAATGAATGCAACAGGAAACCAAGCAGAACCTGAACTAGTGGAAATCAAATAGGATACAGTAACGCCCTGATCCACGTTTTCATACCAATAGGCTGAGAGTAATAGTAGATAACGGCAACCAAAATTATAGCTGTGGCAAACAAAAAGAACGAAAAATAATGGCCATCAGAAGAGGATAATTCAATTTAATTTATAGCAAAATCATCCATGCATTTGAGAAAACAAAATTCAAGCAAGTATATAGACAATGATTCTGGAAATGCAACCCGGCACCGACACAATGTGCAATCATGAAGTAAGAGTTAGATTGGCTATTTCAGACAACTCCACTTTTCTTCCAATATTATGGAGAACTTGATTTCTCTATACGACCAACAGTAGCAGAGCACTGTAGTGAATAGGAGGTTATCATTTACACTGGGTTGAACTTAGTTGACTACGGTCCTCAGTATAAACAGCATCGTGTTAAATATAGGCCAATGGGCAGGGAGAAAATTATTAACCAACCTTAATCAAAAGAAAGGTAAAAATAAGAAAATGAACTAGCATCTGAATGCCCTACGCTAGGTCTTCCTTAATGTAGTGTAGTAGGTCAAGGTTGTATCAATTGTGAAAGTGTAGATTCCAAGAAAAATGTTACTATCTGCTCGTACAAATGGGTGTAAATTGCCCACCAAAAATGCAACTTCATTTATTTTTATCTATCAACTACCATAGATGTCTAACCATGTACAGAACGTAAGATGACATATAAACTGATATTAAAAGTAGTATTCTGTAATTCATTGTCCTCGTCAGCAACACACTCAAATCGCAACCTTAAATTGGAACGTAGGTTTGGATATATACTGACATGTGTCTTCTGTAAATCTTAGTAGGTTTTTATCATATGGTTTACTTTTTCTCATTCTGACCATTTGATGTTTCAATTTTTTTTTCTATCAGCGACGCATTTTATGAGATGTTTTCAGAAAAATGTTTCCGTGGCAGCAATTTTCTAGTAGTTCTAAATATACCTTGAACCAAGAGAAATGCCAGCTCCCCATACGCTGAAAATGGAAGTCCTTTGTGAACACAATAAGCCAGAGCAATAGTGTAACCCACGACCTCTAGCTCAAAGGATATAACACTAAGTCCTCTGACACTCTGATGTTTCAAGATCTTCATTATCTGCAGAACTTTTTTCATTACAATGATGCCATGGAGTAAAAACAAATATTAAGAATTATTCAGGCGGAAACATTGACCTGAGAGCAACATAAATAATTTGTATTCAAAAGAATGGTCCTTCTACGGTGATTGATTTAGCAACTAATTAGACTTAGAACAAGCTGCAATTCTTAGCTACGGCCCAAAAAGTTTTAAATTACTCCTAATTAGGTGTCAGATGCTTATTAATTATCTTAGCTACAGCACAAAATTTGTTCCCAGACATTTCACGAGTCTTGAATTGCATTACACGAATTAGAGGGCAAAGTGGATAACATTAATTACAGATGCAAGAGATAAAAGAAATGGATCCAATCACATATTTCTTGATAAAGCGAAACAAACATAATTATGGTGTAGGGAGGGAGGAGAGAATATGTTGCCTGAGGAAGTTTGACGGTGGTTGAGGCGGCGACAATGCAATAGCCGAGGAGCTTAGAGATGAGGGGAAGCAAGCAATCTTTCTCCGGGAACTTGCCGTGGCTTAGAGATCCGAAAACACAGCTGAAATCCATTCCAAAAAACTCCATCTCCGCCCGCGTTCTATAGATTTCAACGCCGACGGAAGGAAGACGATGATCAGTAGAGGATCCTTAGCTGAAACGAGGACTTTCTCGCCGATTTAACCCGGTGCAGTACTTGTTGTAGTTGGTACCCAAAATTAGGCTACAGATACAAGACGGCACCGTAGTTCTCGATATGATGATGGGCTTCATGTCCAAAATAATGGCCCAACAATACACCATCATGGGGGCCCAAGTTTTTTCTAATTGTTTCCATTTATATTTGTAAATATAACAATTATAAATATTTTAAAAAGTTACAAATATATCACAAATCTTCTTTTAAGTCTATTATTGATTAGAAGTTATTTGTAATTTAATTATTATTAATAAACCAATGTCAGTGTATCTTGGGTTTCCAAATATAGAGATTTAAAGTTGAAGGAACTCTTAAAAAAATATTTTGACGATATATCTATTTTAGATAAAAGCTAAGTTTAACTTTAAAAAATTAACCATTCAATATGGATTGACAAATATAAATTAAACAAAACTTTAAAAGGTATAAAAAAAATTAAATTAAGCATGATTTGTTTTTCTTGAAAACAAAGACGATGTTAGGTAGGATATCAAACCTTTAAAACTTTAATTCTACCTAATTTTATTTTTTAATATAATTAAGATGTTAATTGAACTAAACTATACTCATATAATTTATTTTTTTTACTAGCATCCAAACTTGAGAGACGTTTCTTTCTTTCTTTTCTTATATTTGTTTGTTCCTTATTTAAATAGACGAGAATATGAATCTAATTATGACGAAAACAAATAAATTTGCAGATGTTGTTTATTATAAATAAAAGTGGGACATAAGACCTAAAGCGTAAAAGAATAGATAACAAATTGATATAATTATAATAGTTCAGTAAGTAAAAGTGGGAAGTTAAAGCGTAAAAGAAAGACTATTCAGCTGTCACCGACTCACCACCTTTTTTGGTTGCACAAATATTGTTGGAGTGGAATGAAATTAAGTAATTACTAGGTCAATTAATATTCATTAATTCATACATAGACTTTGCTTTAAGCTTTTTGTGGTCATTTTTTAATCAATTTATTGATATTATGATTGATTGCCATTCAAAATTTCATACGTGGATTCAAGATATTGCTGCATTTGTTTATTTATATTTCTCTTTATTGAAACACAAAAGTAAAAGGCAATGGAACGTAAAGCAATTAAAAGAAATTAAAAGAAAAAGCTGCTCATCATCAAGCGTAAGTGAAATCTCCTGTCCCACAGTTCATTTTTAAATAAATAACAAAACGCTATTCGTTCCTCCACACAATTATTGCTTTCCTTTTCCTAACCCCAAAAAACAAAAAACAAAAAATGCTTCATGTGATCTTAAATGGGACATATATTATAATGTATTAGACCTTATATTAAATTTATCTTCAAGTTTGATCATAGGAATAGTTTGGAAAGTATCTGTATTCAAGCCGTTTGACAGTTAATGTGGTAGAATTTAAATGGGTTTTTCTTGAAGAGTTTAATGACAAAAGTAAGTAAAATAAATTATATTAAATAACAACATATTTAGAAATAGTTACAAACGTGACAAAATATCAAAATCTATTCGTACGTGACATGCTAAGATGTACTATTATTTGTGTTTGTATTATATAGATAGATATATGATAGTCTATCGCGGTTCATAAGTATGGTATTTTGCTATTTTATTTGTAAATATTTTGATTTATTTTGTTATATTTGAAAATAGTGATGTTAATAGTGATTTTATCAATAATTGAATCAATTAAAAATGGTTCCTAGTGTATGATTGTTGCAGTTAGGAAAATAATTTAAGAGATAAAAGAAATAAAAGAAAGAAAAAAGTTTATGAGAAAAGGCATATTGTTAGAGACAAATGGAAAGGGATCAATATATATTTTGAGAGAGAGAGAAATTTACTGAGATGTCAAAATTTCAAAGAGAAATAGTGTCCTACATACATAAATTAAACTTCATATGATTAAAAAAAAAATTATTTAAAGATTTCAATGCTAAAAATTAAGCTTTAAAGGAAATTGCATTTCTCATTTAGGAAAAAAAATATATATATCCGTACACATAAAGTAAGAAATGAGCCTATGCCTTAAGTCGTTGTCTCAAAAAATAAAAAGATAAAGCTGCTCCCCCAGTTTTTTATTTCATATTTTATACCATAATTTCACCATGCTCATTAATTAATTTCTATGATTAATTAGTCTGCATTTCAAATATTATATTAGTTACAAAAATTTACAAAGTTTCCAATGCAAACAATATATAAACTCTTTAATATATAGTTAGAAAAGAAAGAAGAAAATAATGCATATTAAAACCACAATTCCATTCATATATAATATGTGTATTTGATTGAAAATCTCTTCAATTTTTATCTTCTTATCTTTCGATAAAATTAAATTTAGAACCGTAATCCTTCGCCTCTTTTTTTTTTCTCTCTTTTGACTTCATATTTTCTTTCCTTTCACTCTTTTGTTTTCAATTTATTTTAAAATGAAATCAAACTCATAAGTATGTTTGTCTCTCGTTCATGTTATTGAATAGAAAACCAATTACTTATCAAACAATCTTGAAGTTTAAAAATGCAATGTTATTACGTATTTTCACCCCTTTATTATACGTTATTGTTTATTAGTCTAAGTTACTGTATCTATATAAAAAAATCTGGGTATAAAAAATTATAACTAAACTTTAAAAAAAACTAAAAAAATCGATTAGTTAGCATGTAAGGTATCATTATTTTGTGTGTTGAGAGTTTAAATTAAAATTGAATATTGACTATAGTGGTAAAATATAAACGATGAAGAGTTAGGTAGAAGATATTTTAATGTTAAAGATATGACCTTAGAGTTGGAGGCAATAATTCAGAAAGACCTTGGGAGTAGGGTTTTTGGACTTTTTGGACTTTTTGCATAAGCTTTGCCTTTATTCCAAATAGCAAATAGCTTTTCTTTTTTCATTAGGAAATTACAATGGATATGATGCTTTTGTTCTTTTATAAAAATATAATTAAGTAATCAATAATATACACATATATTTTTTTTATATGATGCTACTTTACCATGTGTCTCTAATCCAATAAATATGTCACTGTAAAAGAAAAAAGAAGTTTGCTTCATCGAATAACGGAATAATGTGAAAGAAAAAAACTTAAGACTAGGACTTAGAAGGAAAGTATCATCTCTTTAATTGATGAGCAATCCATTCCCTTTGCAGTATATATATGTTATAACTTAAGGTATCATAACGCCAAAGCTAGTCTCTGTATTGTATGTATAGGAGTATCAATATTTACAAAATAAATAAATCGTTTTTTAGTATAATAATGGGGTAAGTGATATTGAGCACTTGGCACTCGCACATGGAAATTATCGCTAAGATAAGCTTGATTTGAGGAAATAATACTTATTGATTCATAGAATTTGGGTTGTAGTTTCCTTCTATTAGTTGACCCTTTGGTTTCAAAATATTATACACTTCTAGTTTTTTAAATTAGATTTTGATTTTGATTTAGTTAATAGGTCTCAAATGTTACAATTTTACTTTTAAGGTGTATAGATTTTTGTTTCAATTTAGTCTATATGTTTTCAAGATTTGCAACTTTAATAACTCGATTATTCACTACGTACACTCTAGTCTTTAATTAGTGGCAATTTCTATTAATTTATCTAAAGTTGTATGTGACATATCACAACCTAAAACTTAAATTGAAATCAAATTCAAAATTTAAAAACTCAAAGAATTTAAAAGCTTACGGAGAAAATAGAAGCTAGACCAAGAATATGTTTCCCTCATTTTTTTTTAAACCTAAAAACACTCGTAGGTTCATTTAAAAGAAGTAATTTATAGGTTAAATTATCATAAATTTGGTTTGGACAGTGAGAAAAGTTAGAACTTAGTTGATCAAATGATTCGATCAATTTGTATATCAAACAATGTAAAAGTTAAATATCAACTTCCTCCAGACCCATAACCACAAGGATCAAGTTTAGGGTTTTGTACTCTATCTAATGTTGTAGCTCGAGGATTTATCCTTAAATCTCTCCTAGCTAACATACATTTTTTAAACACCTTTTTTCATGTAATATTGTTCTGTCATCCAACATTTTCTACTAATACCCATTTAATTGCGACAATCTCCTCTAATCAATAATCTTCAAGTTCAAAATGAGTACTAAATTTGAAAGGAATCCTAAGTATGCATGGTAGGGCTGCTTGGCCATGGGCACATACTGCGTCTTTTTATCTACCCCAAACACAAAGTAGAGTTAATGGAGCGTAAAGAAATCAAAAGAAAAAAGGGCTTGACGGTTTTGGGAATTAAAGTCGTCAAGATCATGTGATATCTTGACCCACCAACGTTACTATTATTTTTAATTACCACAATAATATAAGAAAATTCTTAGGTTCATACAATAAAATAAATTTGTTTTAAAAAGATTACAAAGATTACGTGTCCCTCTCTCAACCTATGTTTTCACAATAATATCTGTATAGACTATAAACTATTTGTGAAAATGTGGGATGGAAGGTCCATCCTCCTTTGATACATATAATGTTTACTGAATTTTTTAAAAATATATTCCCCATATTGTATTATATGAAAATGATTGTTATTATTTAACCAATTTAGATTTTTAAAAATTTACTTTGAGATTTTAATATAATACTATTCATTAGTTAAAAAATGGTAAGTATTAGTTGATTAAAAAATCAAATTAATAATTTTTAACATGTGGTAATTAGGGTTGTATTCACTGAACTATAATATAGATAAATTGATCAGACTTAAAGTTGGATCTTCTTTAAACAAAATTGATAAATGCTTAGAACCCCACAGTTTGTGTGTCACACTTTTTTTAAAAATGACAGAGAGAAAATAAAAGTATAAACATAGATATATGCATATTTGA
This sequence comes from Cucumis hystrix, assembly GCA_025688845.1. Lineage (NCBI taxonomy): Eukaryota > Viridiplantae > Streptophyta > Magnoliopsida > Cucurbitales > Cucurbitaceae > Cucumis > Cucumis hystrix. The sequence continues at coordinate 17,769,714 of CM046885.1, read as the reverse complement.
TCTCTCAATTTTAATTTTCCTCACTTTAGGATGGCCACACAGAAAACAAATATTCTAGTAAAGTCGTGGATCACCAAACATATAACAATTATACAAAGTAAAGCATATGAAAAGAATCGCTATGTGCATTATATATCCTACACGCACTTTAAAGTATTTTTCTTATTATAAATGGGTGTTACCCTCACCCTTTCCCCCTTCACACACACACACCCCTCTCTCAATCCCTCCCGTTGCAAAAAATGTGGCCAAAATTGTTCACTATCTTCTTGATTTTACATTCATTCTTCCTCCTACATGGTGATTCCCAAACCGGACCTCCCCGACCAAACCCAACCATCACGCGAATCCGACCAAGGCCGCCCCTTATCCCACCAGGCACCAAGTTAAAGCCTCGACAACCAATTAACAACCCGGGACCTCTAGCCAACAGAGCGAGAATCCTATACATAACTCAAGAATTAAAAAGAAACATCACTTATGACCCAAAAGGGTACACCAAAACATGGGTTGGCAACAATTATTGCCTCTTCAAAGGGTTCTTCTGCGACGTGGTTCCTGACCTTAACATCACTGGTTTATCTTCTATTGACTTCAGTGGCGCTAGATTTGGTGGCCCTTTCTTGAACTTCTATCGTTTCATTCGTAATTTGCCTGACATTGCTCTTTTTCATGCAAATTCCAACAACTTTACTGGCGTTATCAACCGTAACATTAACAAATTACGGTACTTGTATGAGTTGGATTTGAGCAACAACAGGTTCCTTGGTGGGTTTCCTGGGTATATCCTTGGTGCTAATAAATTATCGTTCGTGGACTTCCGTTTCAATACTTATAATGGGTCGGTTCCGTATCGGTTGTTTAACATTGATACGGATGTGTTGTTCATTAATAATAATGGGTTCAATGGAAGGATCCCGCAAGCCACCTTCGGTAACACACCCGCGAACTACATCACACTTGCTGGCAACAAGTTTACGGGTACTTTTCTCTATAACATTTTAATTGTTGTATATCTTTCTTTGAAAGTTTTGGTTTTTTAGTCCAATAGTGTCGGTTTAAGGTTAGAACAAATAAATTAAATTTAAGTCTATTAATTATGACAATCTTTTTTAGTTGAAAATTACCATATAGAGAATAGACAAACACAATATAGTATGCTTTTCAAAAGTTTGAAAGAGAAATTAAAGAACTTTTTTTATATATATAAAAAATTAACAAAGAATATAGTCTTAGAAATAAAGAGATCAGAAACAAGAGATAATACTATTATTATTTTAGAAAAAGCTTGTTTGTTAAATATATTGGGTATAGAACAAAATTACAAACCAATGAACAAACTTCGAATTATTAACCCTAAAGTAATTAAGTTAATTTTGGTGTATATGGTTTAAACATGCAGGACCAATCCCTTCAACAATCGGGCGAGCTTGGAGGACTCTTACGGAGGTATTGTTCTTAAAAAACAGACTCACGGGTTGTTTACCATTCGAGATAGGCTATTTGGTAAAAGCCACGGTGTTCGACGCCAACACCAACATCTTAACAGGTCCAATCCCACAGTCATTCGGTTGTTTATTTAGCCTCCAAATTCTAAACTTAGCCAACAACCAATTCTACGGAACCATTCCGGAATCCATCTGCAGGCTTCCAGACATTTACAACATTACACTAAGCAACAATTACTTCACACGAATCGGCCCAGTTTGCCGCAAATTAGTCACAGCCCAAAGGCTCCACATCCAAGGCAACTGCATTCCTGGCTTCCGGTTGCAAAAAACACAATCCCAATGTGCCGCGTTCTTCGCCAAGCCTAGAACCTGCCCTCGAGCCAACACCTTTAGTTACGTCCCGTGTGTGCTTCCCACGGCGGCTGAGGCAGCGCAACTCGATAAGGCGAAGGTTACTGCTGTGGACGATATGGTTCCACCGTCGCCACGTTCTTATGCGGCGCTTGAAATGCCTCGTCATCACCATTGATATCATTTAATTTACTACGTCTTTTTTTTTCTTTGGTGTTTTCTCCAATAAAATTACTGGTGGACTATTGAGTGTTGAATTTGTTTTATATTTGTATTTTCATGCTCATTGTGTATCAATCCTTTTAACATTTCTGTAATATTGAGTGTTTAATTCCATGGTTTGATGTTAACTATGACGACTTTTAAAAATGGAGATTGGGTTGGCTTCTTGGCTTTGGGTGCAGCTGGCCCCCTCCACTTATATATATTATTTGCTTGCTATAAAGTTTATATTCCATGTGACAATGCTACTTTGATCTGCTGGCTCCAATCACGACATATTTTAATATTTTTAGATTGATTAAATACTTCACGAGTTAATTAATGTACTTCAGTACTTTTATTTGTTTTAATTTAAGATAATTTCAGGACATATTTCAATGTATTGTATCATGGCCTAACATGTAGATTATATAGATTATCGTGTATTTTAAAAAATAAAATATCACGTTGAGTATTGTATATGTTAATTTAAATCTTGGTATCAATTTATATATAAGTTGTTTTGAGAAAAACACTGTGCAATTTTGGTTAGGTTTAATTTTTGTTTCTCTCCAAGTTCGTTAGGGTGCTTTAAAAGATATTGATTCTTTCCTTGTCCATGAGACGAGGTATTTAATTCTTGAAAAAGTAAAACAAACTTAATGTGAAATTTATAGGCCTTGTTTAATAATGTTTTTGTTTTTTGTTTTTTGTTTTTCATTTAAAAAAAAAAAAACAGACTTGTTTTAATAACCGTGTTTTCGTTTCTCGTTTTTTAATTTTAAGAAACGTTTCTTGAAATTGGACAAAATTTAAGAAATTATGGGGATGTAATTTCTCCTAGTTACGTTTTCATTTGATTTGATTTAATTTCTTATGTTTTTTAAAATTGCTAGTTGTCTTGTTGTTTGGAAGGCATGTTTGAAACGAATAGTGTCCCTCAAGTCTTGGGTTCAACTCCCAACATTTACATTTAGGACAAAAACTCATTACACTTTATTTTGTCATAAAGTGTAAATAAAATTTTCCCACTCTCCCTAGATTAACTTGGAAAGCTATTTTTGTGGGTGTTTCTAAACCCTCTAAATATTTTTAAATAGCTTAAATTATCAATTAAATACTTAAAATATAATCAAAATACACTCATATTACAATCAACAATTTTAGAAAGAAAAAAAAAATCCATGAACTTTTTGAATACAAAATTGAAGGTCATGCAATCTTTTAGATACTCAGATTTTTATTAATAAAATGAATTGGTTGAATGAACTCTTAGTTTAGCGAACCTCAAAGTTATGAACATAAGTTTTCACGGAAGATAAACTACATTCTTTAGAGCATTAGAGCTCCAAGTGGTATATCGTCCATATCTTCTAAGCTTTAATATTTGGATCTTACAGGTCTCTCTCTCTAATTCTTCCAATCTCCATAACAAAACGAAGGTTTAATAAATTTCCAAGGACCTAACTATCTTTTGGGCCGACATTTGGACTTTGGGTCTAGGTCAAAACCTTTTTTTGGCCCAATTTTTAACATGAACTTGAAATTTATCATTTAGGAGCCAAGTTATTAATCGTTGTTGAAATGGATAAGCATATGAGAATCTGTAATTTATTGATATGACATTATTTAATTATTAAAAAAAGAAAAAAAGAAAAAAAGAAAAAAAGAAGAAGAGTTGTTTATGATTTAATAAACATTAAAACGTCGCTGATGTGGCAACTGGGTAGTCTGTTGTAGTGCCACGTCATTTGCGCGGGATAAGCGAATAAACAATATAAAAGCGAATGCGATTCTTTTATTTATAATAAGTTTTTTTTTTTTTTTTTTTTTTTTTTTTTTTTTTTTTTTTTTTTTTTAATTTCTTGGCTTCTCCAGATTTGACCCATTCTCTCGTTTTTTCTATTTTTCCAAATCTTCCTCGAGTGAAAGGGAAACCAAGAGAAAAATCTCCATCCCCCCTTTGCATCCGTCGCCTCAATGCTGCCCCTTTTTTCCTAAATTATCAGGTACTTTCATCATTTCTCTTCTCCTTAATCGCTTTTACTTTCCATTTCCTCCGCCATCTTCTTCTTCATGTTTAGGCGGCGGTGGAGGATTTGAGCTGCTTTCAGGTAACCCTAGCCTCACTCTTATTCCAGATCGGTTACCTATGTTACTACTCTTCATGCTACTAATTCAGTTTGAAACTTAGTGACGTGCTATTGATTCAATCAATACGATACCATGCAGAATTTTTGGTTATTTGATTCCTCAGGACTTGGTTTCTCATTGCTTTTGCCATTTGAATTTCATATTATTATGCTTCCCACAAGTTTAATGAAAATTTGAGCTATTGCGATTTGGAGGAATATTATTCATTCCTTACCCCATTTATCCGGACCATATCAACTTTTGATATTCACCTTTTTAAGTGCTCTTTTCCCGAAGTTTTCACTGCTGATAGCTATGTGCTTTTCTAACATTAACAATGTTCAATTTAACGGTGTTAACACGGAAAATGGACAATGCAGGATTGTGAGTTTTGGTTCATCGTCTGTGAGACATGAAACAAGTGTAGATTTCCAGTTGATGTTCAAATTGTTAGTTGCAAGCTAGATTCAGGTGGGGATAATAATGGAAACAATGTTTTCAAATATAGTGAAATCTACAATAGACTGGGTAACCTTGATTCTTGATGCTCCTTCTGCTCGAGCCGTTATCTTTGGTGTCCATATTGGAGGTATTCATTGTTAACTCTGCAAGGAACTTGGTTTATACTCGTTTTCAATGTTTCAACTGTTCGGTGAATTATTCGTTTCTTACCTCCTTATTTAAGGACATTTGTTCGTGGAGGTTCTTCTTTTGGTGGTCATAATTTTCCTGCTTTCACAGAAGAGTTATAAGCCCCCCAAGCGGCCCCTAACAAAGAAGGTTTTTCAGCTCTTTTGATTTACAGATTGTTTTGGTTATTCTTATTTTCAAATGTTAATAGTTACTATGAGATGACTACCTTACGATACTTTGAATAAAGTAGCTGGATGACAGCTGATCTTGTTTGGTAGAGATCAGATTTTAGGCAGGCTGGTACTGGTGGATCTGAGATTTGAGTTCAAGAGGGGCATGTATAGATAATGATATACAAAATTTGAATAATAAAAAGTTTAGCCTTTTTTACCCATTATTAGTAATTTTTTTGCCTTACAAACAATCAAGTTATTAATTGATCCTTGCATTATTTTGCTTAAAAGTATGTTTTCCTTACAGGAAATAGATGAGCTATGCGATGAATGGGTTCCCGAACCCCTTATTCCATCTATCACAGAAGAGATGGAGAGTGAACCACCTGTTCTGGAAAGGTAATTAGAACTTTCAATTTTGGCCGCAAATTGTTTTGCCGGGAACTTTTTAATTTACTATTTCTTACTCGAATTGCCCATTTCAAGTGCTTTCATCTTTAACCGATCTTGTGTAATATCTTTTTTAATAATGGAGTTCCGTGATTTATGGTCTGTCATTTTATTCAAATTTGACCTGCCCATGTGATTAGTTTATGGCAACTTCTAGCTCTTGATTGATGATAAGCTTTTTAGTTTCATATTTATATTCAAAGTAGTTTTTTCCCTTATTTCACTTACAAATTCATTTTACACAGTTCTGCTGGACCACATACAATTATCAATGGAAAAGAAGTAGTGAATTTCGCTTCTGCAAATTATCTTGGATTGATAGGCCACACGAAATTACTTGTACGTGAGCAATTTCCAATTAGTAATTAGAGTGTGCACAGATTCTTTGCATTTTAGAACCAGTTACAGTAATCTTATTCATCAGGAATCATGTACCAATGCATTGGAGAAATATGGTGTTGGTTCATGTGGTCCTCGTGGGTTTTATGGGACAATTGGTAAGGTTGAGCAATTGAACTAAAATTGATTTCTGGGGCAGTTTGCAGTACATGACTTTCTATTTTTTAACTGTTTACAGATGTACATCTTGATTGTGAGGCCAGAATAGCAAAATTTTTGGGTACTCCAGACTCAATTCTGTATTCTTATGGGCTTTCTACTATGTTTAGTGCCATTCCGGCCTTTTGTAAGCGAGGAGACGTCATTGTAGCGTGAGCACCATAACTGCTGAATTATTTTTAAATAACGTTGTTGCTTAATCTTTCTAGTTTTTTTTTATTGTTATTATATGTTGTTTTTATTAGGTAATTAGTCATTTGTCTTGTACTCTCATTAATGCTTGTTATTTGGTCACCTTTATAGTATGATATGGTTCGGTTTAAAACATCAGTAGACTGAAACTTTCAGGTAGCTCAAATAAACTTAACAGTAATAACTTTTCGCTTTTCTTTTCTCTTCTGGGCAGAAGATGAATCCGTTTAGTGCTTTTCTATATTTTTAAAAGAACTGAAATGTAGTACATTTTAAAATATTTTCCTAAGCTCTATCTCAAGTTCAGTAGTTTTTTAAAACTAACTTGGCTTGATATGGGATGAGGCTATTAAAAAGCTTTTTGATTATTATCTTCCTTTTCTTAGTAGTTTTTTCATGAGAGTGCAGCTAATTAGTATGACTTATGAGTTCATCCTTGTATCACTGTGTAGCCTTCAGAAGACATGTTTGGAATTCATTGTTTGGGTCTGGTCATGAGAGCTGTTTATGATAGTCTGGGATGGGTTTTATTATTTTGTCTCTCTTCTGTTATCTATGGTTAAAGAGTAAAGTCACATTTCTTTCTTTTGCCAGGGATGAGGGTGTTCATTGGGGAATACAAAATGGGCTATATCTATCCAGGAGCACAATTGTATATTTCAAGCACAATGATATGAAGTCCTTGAGAGATACTCTTGAGAAAACTACTGCTGGAAATGAAAGGGCTAAGAAACTACGACGCTATATTGTGGTTGAAGCAGTGTACCAGGTTGTTCAACACTTCCATTTTGGATGTTGTCTTTTGAGTATTAATGTGAAGTTAATCTTGAATTGTTCTTCAATTTGAAGATAGTGATCTTCATATAATTCAAAGAATTTTCCTGAGACACTCATCATGCTTTTAGTTTAACTGTTCATGTAATCTAAAAGGTGAAAATGGGTTCTCACTAAGAGACTGGTTTTACAGCTTTATGCTCTGTCTCTCTCTCATGTTTAATTTATCATATGTTCAAATATGCTTGTACAAAATCTTCTAATATTTTACTTTTATTTTTGTAGAATTCTGGTAAAATTGCACCATTGGATGAGATTATCAAATTGAAGGAGCAGTATCGTTTTCGTGTTTTGTTGGATGAAAGCAACTCTTTTGGCGTACTTGGCTGTACTGGAAGAGGTCTCACAGAACACTGTGGGGTTTCTGTATGTTTATTAACAAAAAATTTAGGTTTTCCCGGTATTGGATTTAGATTCTTGATGCTGATTTCATGTTGCAGGTGGATAAGATAGATATTGTAACTGCTGCAATGGGGCATGCATTGGCTACAGAAGGAGGATTCTGCACAGGGAGTGCTAGAGTCATTGATCACCAGGTACCATCAACTGATATTATAAAAGAGATTTATTTTCCTTGTCCTGTTTTTTTTTGCGTTTACCTTATTATGTAAATGGATCAATAACATTTAGGCTTTCTTTAAAATTTTTAACTCATTTTGTTTGTTTGTAGCTTAGCTATCATTTTTTCAAAGTGCTATGTTTTTCTTATTTAATTGTGCAGCGTTTGAGCAGTTCGGGTTATGTTTTTTCTGCTTCATTGCCCCCATATCTAGCTAGTGCTGCCATTACTGCCATAGATCTTTTAGAGGAAAATCCCATGCTATTTACAAAGCTGAAAAAGAACATAGCTATTTTATGGCAAGGTATATTCTGATCTCATGTCTAATAGTGTATTAGAGCTGAATTTATCTTATATTTTACATACCATCCATTGTTATGTAAAAATTCATTAAATCATGTTTCCATCTTTCCTCAAAGTAAAGATTTGAATTCCTATCCAATTTCTAAAAACAAAAACAAGTTTGTAAAATTATGTTTTCAAAGTTTCTAGAACTTTCCTTGTATCTTGGAAACACGTCTCAAATGTTGACAAGAAGGATAAAGGGGATCTAATTTCTTATTCTCACTTCACTATTCAGAATATTTCACAGTCTAGCTGCTACTGTGATAAGATATGTCTTATTGCCTATGCGCTGCATGCAACCTATAATGGGTCGTTCCTTTCTTTCTTTTTCATAATTTTGATGTCATTATACCTAATTATTTCAATATTCATTGGAGAATGCAGGGTTGTCAGGTATACCAGGACTTAAACTAGTAAGTGACCAAGAATCACCCATTGTCTTTCTCGTGTTAGATAAATCTACGGGTTCACTACAAAATGATCTACAACTCCTTGAAAAAATTGCCGAACTTGTAAGTAATCTGATCCCTAATACAGTCAAGCTCAAGACAGTTTTCACCATGTGTTCTGAACATATGTGTTAAATTCCAGGCCCTCAACGAACACTCTGTATTTGTCGTGACTTCTAAAAGATCGACACTAGACAAATGTCGTTTGCCAGTAGGAATCAGGTTGATGGTGTCTACTGGTCATTCCGAATCTGATTTACTTAAAGCCACAGAATCATTGAGAAGTGTTGCAGCTGTGGTGCTCAAGGATCACATATAGGTGTGTGTATGCTAATGCTCGTTGTTCACGATGGCCATTGAATAGCTCGATGCAGTACTGACAAAGATGCTGCTGTTGTTATTTAATAGTTGGTTCAAGGTTAGAACTGTAATTTCTTTCTACCCTTCTATTTTATTCTGCCCATTAGGGGTTTAGCAGGATCAATAATCATCTTGGTTCATTCAGTTCTTAACTGCTTTTGTTGTTTGAGGAGGAGGGAGAATAATTTATGATCTACACTCACAGAATGTTTGCATGTTAGAACTTTTGCTGTAGGCTGATTTTATTTCGAAGTGCTTTAGTAGTTAAAGGAAGCTTGTAGATTTTCGGACTGTTCTATATTTATCATTTTGAAATCTTGATATTCTAGTTTCTATGTACCCTGGTTGATCCATGATAACTATATATTGTTATTATTGATTCAAGTTTCTGGCAAAAGTGTTGATATTTAATGTTATCATATCACATTGATTTCAATTTTAATGAATTGTTCGTTATAAATTTTGTTCAATTACAATAAGAATGATTATACCATCTTAAGAAAAATGAAATGAGTTACTAAACTTATGAACGTTATCTTTTTGGATGTAATTCTACCTTTTAAAACTTCAAATTCAAATTCTGGATGCATCTAAACAAATAAAAATGATAATAAAATTTTACTATTATGCAGAAGATCACATAATTCTAAAACAGTAACTATCGAGTTGGGATTATTGAGTCTACATATTCCTAATTGAACATTCTTATTTTCTAAATCTAAACTTAACCCTATCAAGTAGGTTTGTTGAAGGATGTGGGGAAAATATATTTGGTGATTATAATTTAGGTAAAACTAAAATATTGAAACTATTTAAACAATATTGTGAAATCCACCTAATGCTGTGTAGTTTTTTATTTTATTTTATATTTTGTAAATATTTTTTCCTATTTATAACAATTTCCTTCCTCCAATGATGAAACTAGAAACAGCAAATATTGACATATAGTTTTGTTCCTTTTGGGTGCTTTAGTTTATTCATTACTGAAGCAGGACTCATTTCTGCTGAGCTGCCTTGCATTTTGCAGCTCATATAAACAATTATTACCTTTTTTTTTTTTAGTCTAGTTTCTATTTGATGAACATGTTTCAGTAATATACTTTTTCACCAGATCCACTTTAATTTAGTTCTCTGGTTATCAATTTATTATTGAAGTTTAAGGTTTTTTTTAATACTTATTTTGATTCTTAGATTTCAAGTTTTGCATTACACTCTAGGCTAGGCTTTGACATGTATACCTGTTAATTGATTTAAAATATTTAAACTCTTTGGATAAAAAGCAATTTAAAATTTATTGAGTCGTTGAACTCTTCGATTTTTTTCCAACTGTATAAGTTCAGTTTGTATACACCGAATACTCTAAAAGTGAGTGTTTGAAAAAAATAGTTTAAAATATAAATCTTAAATGTATGGATTTAATTGAAACCAAATAAAATTGAAATATTTTAGAAACTAAAAAGTTAAGGATGAAATGAAAATTAGAATCAAATATGTATATAGATATTCCTGAAAAACAATATAATGTAAATGCAAGTTGCCAAATGTCGTTCCCCTTTATCTCCATAACTCATTCATTCCCAACCAATCCTCCATTAATCTTTCCACTTTCATCACTTCCACAACTTCCTTTCTACCATCTTTATTGTTATTATTATTATTATTATTATATTATATTTTATATGTGTTCATACTCAATACTCATTTTCCTTCTATTATATAATAAAACAATATAATATTTCAATTGAATTATAACACACTTAAATGTTATAGGGTGAACCATTTAATTTCTACAAAATTTATTATTACTGTTCCTATTCTTTTCCCTCGTCCTAACATTGAATGTCCCCTCGTGTATCCATTATTTATATTTAGTTTTAAATGGGTAATTGCATTTTTCAAAAACAATCTCAACCTTTAAAATTGTTTAAAATAATAATTAAAAAAAAAGAACTATTGCTCACAACTACACACCCAATTAATTACCTAAAAACTATTATCAGATCAATTATATATTCAACGGGAAGGCTTTATAAAAGCCTAACCCTCAAAAACCAACGTTCTAATTTGTAGCTAACTAGATTAAAATATTTTTACAGTGAGGTTTCAATGTTATTCTATGTTATTACTTATTTATTAGTAATTTGTTTTAATTGGCTTCAAAGGAATGTTATTCTACACTTTATTTAAATTGAAAGTTCAATCTTAATCCTAAATATATATATACACATTATTAAAGAAAGTACAGCTATATATATAAAAGACAAACTTTATTAGGAACAAAGCTCTTGACAATTCTCACCTGGTAGGTTTGCGCACAGCTAACTAAGATTTAAAAAAAGAGAGAAAAAAAAAAAACATTTTGTATAGAAAACAAATGAATAATAATGAAAATGGGAAGAAAGAATTAGAATATTAAAATAATTGGTAAGAATCTAAAACTCAATTGTTTAAATGAAACCAAATGGGTGGGAGGCAATAATGAAGAATGATAATGATGATCACCAAACTAATAATGGTGACACGTCTCTAAATTAAATCTTAGTTTTGTGTTAGTTTTAGGTGCCGTCTCACCAACAATGCACTTATTAATTAATGTTATTCTTAATTACTAAATAATTATTGATTTAATGAAAACAAAATTAATATATCATTTAATTAGATTCGTTATATCCTCAACCCCATCTATTTGGTATGTCACATCCACGTCCACTATTTATAATTTGGATTAGATGTGTACCCAATCCACACATGATGTAGTTACTCAAAATTATAATTTCTTCATCAAAACTACTCTATTCATCTCTATATTTGATATCCACAAGTTTTGAATTTTAGATTCCTAATGTTCCTAACCTAAGTATTTGAATATGATAAGAATTCATTTTTATAAAAGTATAAATTGCCGACGTTTGTATAAGTTTTAGGGGTTCAATGACTCTATCATTTATGAGTCAATTTCTTTGAGATTGAAGATTCAATTTTAGTTCTTGAAGTTTAGAGGTAAATCGAAAGTTAAAAATAAACCGTTCCAACTTTCATACTGACATTTTAAATTAGAAATAATAATTCAAAATTGTGTATTTTTTTTCATCTTCTCCTGCCCTCTGTTTCTTGAAGCATATGAGACACGTAGATAAAAGAAAAAGGAATTTGAAGTGAAAAGTTTAGAATGAAGCATAAGCATGTAATTAAATTAAGTTATATATATATATATATATATATATATAGGAAGGAAAAGATATAGGAAAAGGAGTTGGCGTAAATAAGGAATTCCATTTTATGTTCATTATTGCGTGGATCAAAAGCCATTCCTTCTCTATAATCTCTTTCTCTCTCCCATCCACCGGAGACCACCGACCTTCCCCTCCCCCCTCTTTCTCTCTCTAAAATTATATATATATATATATATATATATATATATATATTATTAATTAATACCCACTTGTTTTGTGCTCAAACAAAGGCTTATGAATCATATCATATCATATGATTCTTCTCATCATCCAAATTACTCAAATCTCCACCCTCCTATCATTTTATTACTACACTAGTTGTGACCAACATATATCAAATTTTCTATCTTACTTCAACAATTATTCAATATTACATTTTCCTTTTTCCATTTAATTAACCATAGTCTTGATTTTTGGTTGGCTACAGTAGTTGGTTCTCATGGTTCATCTATCTCAAATTGAAGTTAGTTAGTTTTTATTTTTCACCGAAGTTCAAATTATGTGTAAGCTAAGAATGGAATATCCATATTGATGAAACCTTAATTATATGAGATATAAAATAGTAAGGCATAAAAATTATAGAATTGAAATTGTGGATTAGAGAATTGCGTTGTAAAGGCGCAAAGCAAGTTTGGGCAAATCCTAATCCTCTCCTCTCCTCACATGCGTGACAGTTGACACCATCCCCCCCTCCCCCTTATGTAGGTAGGATTCTTATTTTATTTCTCTCCTTATCCTTCTAAGCTTGGCTTAGTTTATGGATGGCTCTATAAACTAATTATGCAATTTGCAATTCCTTCCTTTCTCTTTCTTTAAAAAAAGAGATCAAATTGTTAGATTGGATAGACAGACAGAGTGACAGACGATTGAATTTGTCGGCCATCTTTCAGTTTGTCCCTTCACCTCTCGACGACGTGGTGGCCGTCACCAATTCTCCAATTCACACACTCCTTCTCTTCCTCTTAATTCTTTACATATAAAACAAATACACACACACCCGACTTCATTCCTTCGCCCCTTATCAAACGCCGACCCCTCCAGTACACCAATTCCAACTCTTTCTCTTCCACTTTTCCTTCACTCTCCTTCCTGACTTGCTCTCTTCATCCTTTTTCTTTCTTTCTATATTATTCCATACTATGGTTGTTGTATAATTTCCTCTCATACCATGGAAGAATCCGTAGACACGACTATTCCGGAGAAGCGCAAGCAATCGGGGCGACAAGAGAAGCCATACAGAGGAATTAGGATGAGGAAATGGGGAAAATGGGTAGCTGAGATCAGAGAGCCAAACAAGAGGTCTAGGATTTGGCTTGGTTCTTACACAACCCCTCTCGCCGCTGCTAGAGCCTACGACACCGCAGTTTTCTACTTACGAGGTCCATCCGCCCGTCTCAACTTTCCGGACCTGATTTTACAAGACATGGATCACCAGCTTCTTGACGTTTCACCTTCTTCAATCCGAAAAAGAGCGATTGAGGTCGGTGCCAGAGTGGACGCCGCCGCTCATCAAACTTCTCTCCGCCAATCCAAACCCATCTCCGACAAGCCCGATTTGAACCAGTTTCCGGACCCGGAAAGCTCTGATGAAGATTAATCCATGATCACTGTTTCATAGCCTTTTCCCCTTCTGTATTTTCCCCTGTTTTTTTCTTTTCCATATCTCCCACTCCAAAAAGAGATTCAAACCCTGGAGATTTTGGAAATTAAAACTGGACTGGACCCCCATATGGTTCCCTTCTTGATTTGCTATATACCTAAAAATATAGCTTCGAATTTGTAACAGGGGAGATGGTAAACCAAATATGTCGATCGATCCCTACAGTAATCTATCTTAATTTTTTTCTTTCCTGCATTATTATCTTGTGATTAGTATAGATTTTTTTTCTCTCTCTCTTTTTTTTTTTACATCTTCCGGAAAAATGGGTGTCCGTTTGAAAAGAGATGGAAAAGAAAGAGAGAAAGAGAAAAAGGGAAAAGGAAAATGCGGCGTTGATTGGTGAAAAAATTGATAAGAAGAAAGAAGAAGAAGAAGAAGATAAGGATGAGTAAGTATTATGAGGGGCCGCCGTGTGGAGTCCACAAATCGAAGGATAATGTGCTTCGCCGTCGTCATGGTGGATGTTTTGGTTGCGAAACGGAAACGGAAACGGAAACGGAAACCGATATTTGTTCTAGAAGGTCGGTGGTATTTTAATTTTATTGGGCAAAGGCGAAGGCTGACACCTCCCAGACTCCCAACAGTGGTTTTTTAACAAATTTCTTTTGGTACTTTCCCAAACATTATAAACCCGACCGACCACTTGCCACTTAGCTGCCATTCTCATTTTATTATATTTCAAATCCTCCCTTTATCTTTATCTTATTGCTTAATCTATTATTATAATTTGAAATCAACTCCCATCATTCACCCATAAATACCTTTAAACATTCTTCAATGGTTACCTAATCCTCAGCTGCCAAACATAATACTCTCTTTTCTCTTTTGCCTTTTAACTTTCAAAATTGGCCCTCACCTCCTCTATTCACCTCAAACGAAGGAGAAAAACACAAAAAACATCATTGCAAATTTTAATTTCACTACTTTATTCTTATAATTTGTGTTTGCTTCTTCCTAATCTTTTAGTATTTCTCACCTTAATTACTTAAATGTTTGAATTTCTTACCATTATTTTAATAAGTTCTAAAACGATGTTTCTTAATTTTCAAAATCTAATGAAATAAATGAACGAAAATACTTCTTATAAACTTATCTTTAAAAATACAAATTAAACAGCCATGATCAAAAGGTTTAAAAGTATGCAATTTTTTAATAATATCAAATCTTCTTCGGGATGTTCTTTAAAAAAATTGAATCTTGAACAGTTTGATTTTTTTTTTCCTTAATATATTTCAAATATTAAATTTTATGAATAGATTAATGTATTGTTTATAAACAGGACCAAGTAAAGGGTTGAAAAGAAAATAAGTTATTGAACAACTAAAATTTGAACAACCATCACCTTTTATATATATATATATATATTATTTATCAATATTAGGCAACTATGATGGGTAGCAATTTTATAAATAATATTAAACATACAGAAAGAAAGTTTATTAGAATTTGACCTAAATGTTACTATATATTTTGAGTTTCTCAACTAGGCCCAAAATGAATGGGCCATGAGACCACATTGAGCCCAACTAATTGTATTGGGCTGACATCAAACTGAACAACCTTTCTCCTCTCTCTCTAAAGAAGATTGTCACGTTCTTTAATCACTACTTCTTCACCAAACTGTTTAGTTCTCTTTATATAACGCTTTTGTTTCAAATTTTAGTTCTTAAATCGTTTACTTATACTTCTTCTCAGTCCTTTTCCTCCATCTAAAACAAAATTAAACATACCATCAAATTTCAAATTTCAAAGAAGGATAATAGAACATAGATAACGAAATAAATAGAGTTATAAACAACACTTTTACGATTAATTTTAGTGTAATGTATTTGGTAAGAATTGCAAATATAGCAAAGTCATGTTTTAGATAAACTCTAATTAAGGGTATAGGAATAGATTTGCGATTACAAATTCTTATTTAAAAACAAAAAAGAAATAAAAAAATGTTGGAATTGTATAAGAAAAGAGAAAAAAAGAAGAAGAAGAAGAAATGATGAGCAAATAATTGAAAATAAAAATGTGTGATGGGGTCAAAATAGTGAGATTGGGAAAGAAGAAGAAGTCAATGATGAAGGAGATAGTGACACGTGTGAATGGCGAATGGCCTTATAAATATAAATGATGATTGGGGTTGGGGCGGCGTTGAAATTTCATATAAAAACACAAATACTATATTACATATTATATATACTCCAAAATCCAATAACTCTTTTAACTTTTATGTTTTTTCAGTTTCACCGCAGTACAATATTCTTCATCCTCATAAATGTTTATGTACTCACCCACACAATATATTATACATATCATATGGGTTGCTGAAATAGCCATTACAAACTGCATGGTTGAAGGAAAGTTGTAAATGTTTAATCTATTACCAATGGGTCATTCCATTTAGTAGAATGAGATAAAAAGCTTGATATGGGTTGCTGAAAAAATGTGTTCATCAGAGAGGTTTGAAGGGGGGGAATATAGAAGTACAAAAGTATGGGGAGCAAAAACTGTTGAAAGAAGGGATGGGGATGTGGTGTCTTATATGTTTGAATTATTGGTGAGGACATGATAGGTAGAACAAAGAGAATTATATCAATCAAAAATAAAAATAAAAATAAAAATAAAGATAAAGGAAAGGAAAGGAAGAGAGGTTGTGGAAGTGAAAATTATTTGTTTGTGAAACAAAAAGAATAAGAAAGAAAAGAAAAGAGAAAAGGGAAAAAGGAATGTTAGCAGTGGTATACCATCATTTGGACTGGCATCCATTTACCATTCAAATCAAAGAGGGAAAAAAAGCCACTTTTTTTCTGCACAAATGCATTATGACTTTATTTTATTTTTTTTATAAAAAATTTGAGTACCAAAATGCACCCACTTTCCCTAACATGACAAGACCTCATTCTCACCCTTTCCTTTCAACTTTCCCTAACTTTCTTGGGAAAAAATATATATACACACACATATATTTGAAAATAAGAAAGGGGTGAAGAAAATATTGGAGTGTGGAAATGTAAAGGCATTGGCCCCAACAAAATCTGTTTGGGAATATATTTGAAGACCATCAACAAAATAACAATGATGCCTCTTCTACTACTACACTACACACTGCCCTTCATTCTTAATTAAAATCACTTTTCTTTTCTTTTCTTTTCTTTTCTTTTTTAGTGTTGAATTTTCAACAATCACTTTCCATGAATTTCCTAGCTAAAAAGGTTTCCAAGCAAAATAAAGATCAGAGCATGGAAAAATAAAGTTACTCAAAGCCAATTCCAATAACCCCAAATGAAAAACAAAAGGACAAAAAAAGAAGGTTAAGATTGAATATGTCAAAATGACCCATTTATTGGCTTTTCCTTAGGTCCTTTGCCCTCTTCTCTCCTTTTTTTTTTTTTTTTTTTTTCGTTAAGTAATTGATTTTTAGTTTAATGTAATATAGCTTTAGTATAATTATTGGGTTTATTTTTCTCTCTATCTCATCAACACCTTTCCCTTCTTTTCTCTATACTTTTAACTAATGGGTAATTATGTAGGGGTTCTTTTATTATTATCATTGCTTTTTCTATATAGAGTACGGAAATTTTGGAAAAGGAAACTACTTTTTTTTATACTCAGCTTCGGTTTGAAAATGGCTTCAATTCAAGTGTAGTCCACCTCCCTGGCTTTGAGAAGGTTCACAAAATATGAGAAATCTTGTTTACAATTTTTTTTTAAAAATGTTGATTTTACTTTGATTGATGATAAAAAAAAAAATAGATTTAGTTGATATAAGTTTATCAACAATGGCTGCCCTAATTAATTTGTTATGGTAAAGGCAAAGGTGTTATCTATGAATTACCCTAATTATGTACTAACCAACTTCGTGAAGTGTGAAGTTTTCATTGCGGAGATTATTGGGCTCTACACTAAGCCCACTTAATTAGTCCCCCTAATCTAATGCGGGCTCTTCTTTGATTATAGGTCCTTGATTTTGAATAATCAATGGCATAAGTAAACACTTTACATCCAAGGGTTTAGTTTTTTTCTTTAAAAATAATAAATAATGTATCTACCCTATGTTGTTTTTTTTTTTTTTTTTTAAATAATTCTATGTTGATATTTTACTAGAGATACAAGCCTAATTAATGGCAAAGAACAATATACTTACAAAAAGAATATTATAAGAATAATATCTAAAAAATATTCTAATTAAGTTAATAGCGTAAATAAATACCAATACCAAAACTTACATTATATCATATGGTATGTAATATTATAACCTTTTTCAATATTTTACTCCATTCAACATATAAATTTACATATGAGAGAAATATGTTAACACAAAGTTTTTAGTTCTAAGATGCTTAAAATTTGTAGTCTCCTATTTTATAATTGGTAAAAAAACAGAATGAAAAACTTTTCTCTTTTTCAAAGGTAAAAAAAGAAAAGAAATAAAGGTTTGGATAAAAATAAACCATTGATATTGACGAAAAATAAAATGGAGTTAATATGCTATCTACCATGTGCATTGAATTTTGATCCTTCGTGTTAACTTGTTATTGATAAGACTCATCAACTTCTTTAATTTAGTCAGTCCCTAAAAATTGAAAACGTGTAAAACGAATATTATAAACTCAAAATGTTGTAACTCTAAATTAATTGTTATCGAAAACATATCTATTTTCTATGAATTTCTCTCTCTTTTCCGAAAATTTTGTTGCTTTTAATATTTTAAGTATTTCCCATAGAAAAATGGTCTAAGTTGGGCAAAAACCAATCAACCCTAATCTTCGATTTCTGTATATATATAAATATAACTATTACGTATAAAATGTTTGACTTATTTGTTTGAGTGGAAAAAGTATTCAACAACATCTTAAAATACTCTTGAAATAAAAATAATAAAAAAGAGCTTTTTAAAATGTATTTTTCTTTAGTCAATCCAAATGGATCCTAAAAAAAATTAATAAAATTGATGGCGATTTCAAAGAACGATAAATCCAAATTCAGATTTTATCCTATAAGTATTATTATCAATGAATAACCAAATATTAGCTTATTAAGTTATTCATCGTATTATTAGCATGCAGTATGAATGTAAAATTACAAATAAAACCTAATTTTAATGAATGAATGCTATCGATTACATAGGATAAAGTTTTTTAAACGAATAGTTAGACTCGTAATTTTCCATCTTCAACTCATGAAACCGTTTGGTGGTTACATTATATAGGCTAAGCTATCCACTAACTTATTAAGCCGTATTCTAACCTCTCAAACTCAGTTGCTTTACGGTCTCTAGCTCCACTCCTCTTGTTCTTAAACTTACTATTTTTCCTCGATCCTCTCGCTTAAGTTTAGCTCGAGTAGCTTCCCTCCTCTAAACAAACACAAATTAAAGAGCTATTCACATCGAAACACACAAATAAGAAGAGCAGGGAGAAAACCACACGTTGGTTATGAATTTGACTGTTACCACTTGATATAGTGAGGCCTTGGTACTGCTAATACTAGTAGGTGGGTCCTCGGATCTATATGGTACCATTTCATAATATTTTTTAATGGTATTGTTAAGTATTATTAAAATAATCTATAAGGTCAATCATATATATCCTATCACCTGTTTAGTACTGTTTAAAATGGGTTCATAAGAATAATATAAAAAGGGAATTTAAAATGAAAAAAAAAAAGAGTAAATAGAAGAAATTAAAGAAGGGTATAGTATAAAAAGGGAAGTTTGGGTGCATGCATATGTTGGGTAAGAAAAGAAAGAGGGTGAAGATCAGTAGTGTGGGATAAAAGTGAAGTGAATGGTAGAAAGTAAAGAAAAAGGAGGGAGAAGGAGGAGGAGGAGGAGGAGGAGGAGGAGGAGGAGGATTTTACGTGGGAAATTTGTGGGGCATAGACACGTGCAAATGATGGCTATGTCTTCCCTTAATCATCATTTCCCACCGCTTCTTCCACTGTCTGGGTCCCTTTCCCTTAACATCATCCCACCACCTAAATCACACGTCCCCCCCACCCCCCATCATTTTTACTTTTCTTTTTTCCCTCTCTTCTCCTTCATACCAATCTCTAAATCATTCCCTTCCCCATCTTTTCTTTCTTTCTTAATTTTCAAAATAATTTAATTCATTATGAAGTTTCAAACAAAGCATTCATTTTCCTTTTCTTCTTTTTCAACACCATAAATTTAATACACAAAATTTCATCACGTTCGGTTTAACATGATGTGTGGGTGGAAGAATATGTGTAATACACGTTTTTAATTAATTTAGTGAGATTGAAATCGTGGAGGTATAGATTAGAATGTAAAATTATAATTAATATGGACACAGAGTGGTCTAATTAATGGTGGGTGCTTAAAAGAGGACAAAATAGAGTCAAGAGTAATGATGTTAGTACTAATTTCAACACTTTGATATATGATCATCATTTGGCTTCCCCCGCATTCATCTCAAATCAATCTTCAAAGTTATTATTATTGTTGTTGTTATTGTTATTAATATACTTTTCTTTTCGTCATATTCCAAAAATTGAACCATAGAACTAATGATTGGTTCCGTAATAAATGAATATGGGCGGAGACTGTGACTATGAGATGCACACCGTGCGTCTGGACCCAACGCCCAACCTTACTTATTTCCCTCATTATTATGATTTATGATGAACCAAAATTTCCCCCCCAAAAGAAATAAAATATATTTTTCTGCTTTTGCCTTTCACTACGTGGGGGAATCTCTCTTTTACCTTCCACCACCATTTACTTCTTTACATTCATTCAATTACACTTCGTTTCTATTCTAATCATCCACTCATTTTGCCTTTTCTTTCCCCTTTTATAGCCATACACTCGATTCTTTTGACCCATTATAAGTAATCATAGTTCTCAAAATTATCCACACATACGTTTTAGTTCATATCAAAATTCATATGGAAACGAGGATTCTATGTCGTCATGTAACAACAACTACAGTAATAGAAGAAAAAAGTGATTAAAAATTGAAAAATATGCCTATTAATATAGTGTTTTGATACTCAAATCAAAGAGTAAATAAGTGCTACAAATTTAAGTATTTATAACAGTGGATGACTAAAATTATTTCATCATAAGGTTTTGGAGACTAATCAAGGCACAATTTCGCTAATTAATTAAGATAATGTATGTGAACGGCATGTTAGTTAGGCACTTTGTCAGGCTCGACTTCAAACCATACATACCAATCCTCCTCCTTGGATTTGTCTTGGTGATATATAAAGCATCTTTTGGCTCGGGTTTTATTATATTTCTTTGCCATTTCTCTTGTTCTTGTTTGATGTCAAATTGTCGTTTTGTTAAAAATCATCCATATTAATATCTGTTTTGTTTTGCTATTTTACACAGTTTTGTGATTTAATTACCTAACTTTCAAAACATATTATATATTTATGAAATCAAATCCATACTTATTTCTTGCCAGCTGTTTCTTCAACTCTATATTACTTTTAAATTCAACGTTTCATTTTGATTAATTCTCTACAACTCATTTTTGCCCCTATCACTTTCTACCATTTATTAAGTTGCTTCGTAAAATTTCTTGAAAATAAAGTTGTGCTCAGTAATTGTTTATTGCTGAAATACAACAACATTCTCTGTTGTTAGAAGCATTGACAAATTCATCATTGCATTAGTAGGAAAGAAAACTATACTTGGAGGAATTAATGTTTGTTCTAATTAGAACAGTAAATAACCCTACTATAATTAATTATAGAAAAAAAGAAGAAGAAGAAAAGAAGAAAAATGGTGTGAAAAGAAAACTTGATATTAGGACAAATATAATCAGTCCGTATTTGCATGGGGTCGTCCTTTGGTATCACCAACCAACAGTTAGCAATTTGAAAGCAGTACTGTCCATTGGTGGCATTAAGAATTTGAAGCCATTGAAAACTGCGAGACATAATATGTAAGGCAAGATAGAATAATTGAGAGAGACGATCGAAGAGCATTGGGGCTTAGCTGTCTCTTAGTTTTACACGACCCAAATCAAATCTCATTAACATTTCTTTTTTGTCAAAATATCTTTTTGTGTCATTCTATTATTTCATTCCCATGTGCACACTTTTACTCTACAATTACATTCTTATCTTAAATTTCTCTAATTATTTCCCACCTTACCAACATCTCCTTACTTTTTCCCAATAGCGTCCCTTTTCATCCAATGGATAAAATTTACATTTTTTCTCTCTCTCATATATATTGTGACTTCAAGTATGACCGAAAGCTCACAGGAGGGTCCAAACCGTCCAAACCTAAAAGATAATGGAAGTAAACATAATGTTGAAAAAGAAAATTTGAGTTAGAGTCTTAAGTTTCAGGTTGACAAACTCAAGAAATAATCGATCAGTCAAGTTCAATGCTTCGAGTCAACTGGACTAATTAAATGCAGGCACCATGCAACCCTAATAATGACTGCCACATTCTCTTTGGCAATTGACATCTTCAGACAACTAAACTCTCTTGACATCGTTAGTATTACGCATAATAACGTTATAAATAGCTTCATTCGATAATCTCAAAAAAAGAGTAAATAATCTTTATTAAAAAATGCCTAATATAGTTTTTTTTTTTTGTGCATGGCCGCATTATACACACTTTTATACACGTGCTCGAAAAGTGAAACAAGATTAGGAGAAGCCACTTCAAAATCCAACCTACAACAAGTTTACAACTATTATATATATATATATATCAAAATTTGAGTAAAAATAAGGCCTTATTATGCATGGAGTAATGAATGAATTTGAAGGGAAAAGAAGTTAGATATGCATAAAAAGGAATATTATATATATATATATATATATTAAGGGCTAGAATGAAGGGGCCACGTGCCAAGTATCCGTACACATGATTAGTGTGTATATAGAAATGGTGTGTGTGTTTCTCTTTTGTGGTTTAGGCACACGTGAGTCAGCAGATGCCTTTTGATTAAAAGGTGGGTTAGAGAGTGTAAAGCCCTAAATCTAATCAAATCATAGTTAAATTTTTAATGATAGTATTTACCATTACCGACCAGGTAAAAGTTAAAAGAATATATATATATATATATAGACTGCAAGAAACGACACCGTTAGAAGGGTGCATGCAGCTGGCACATTGACAAGTGTGCAGAAAAGGGAACAAGGGAACAAAAACATATATATATATATATATATATATATATATATATATATATATTCTATATTCTATAGAGGAAGAGAGTGTGTGAAGTAAATATAAAATAAAAGTGGTATATATTTTGGAAATTGGGTCAACAGTTCCCAAAGAAGTCTGTGGTTTTTTTGGGAATATTCAAATCCACATTCCCAGCTTTCTTTCTTTGTTTACACCAAATATATATAATTATATATATTTTCCTTTCCTTTTCTTTTCTTTTTTTGCCACCACTTCACACTTGTAAAGAAATCACGACGCCTTTCAATTCTTCTCTTTTATTTTTTCTAACTACAATAATAATAATTTATTTGCCTTTTCTTATTTCCATCTCTCCAAATCTCACTCGTTTTATTTTCTCTTTTCTCATTTCTTTAGTATAATTGAAGAAAAAGATAATCGATTGAACCAAACTATAACCTTACTTTTATGTTGTTGGTAAGCTGGAGTGTAGAAGCGATGTGCACTAGCGAGGGTTTAGAGGCAATACCTCTAAAATCAAAATTATTTACATATTTAAATAATCTCCATCCATGGCTCTAATATTTTTGTTTTTCTTTTGTGTGATTGGACTGAGTTGAAAAAAAAAGTGTGTATATGTGTGTGGAGAGCAGCGTATGTAATGATAAAAAAGTGGGTAAAGAGTTAGGGGTATTGGCATGAAAAAGTATAGGGATTGGAGGAATGAGATTTTTGTTTTTTGGGTGTGTGTCATAGTTGGTTTGGTTTTCCAGCTTTATGGTAAAAAGGTTGAGAGAGAGCACCGAAAAGCAAAGACACCTTATGATGAAAGCAAGAAAAGAAAAACCACCCGATTTGACTGCCCAACTCTCTCACACACTTACCCACATGCATTGCAGCTCATTTTCTCATTAATTCTCGCATTCTCTCTCTCTTTTTTTAGTTTTCAATGATATTCAAATTTACAAATTAAAATTTCCCTTTCCAAAAAAAAAAAAAAAAAAAGAGAGAGAGAGAAATAAAAACTAAAGATAATATGCTCTCAAGTCAACCTCACCTCATCATTTGGTCTTGCTTCTTCCAAACACCACCTCATTTCCCACTTTCTTTTCTTTTACCAATTTTAATTATGGGGTTTGTGTTTGTGTGTGTATATAATAAGAGGTGGTGGGTTTGTTCCAATTCTTGACCATATGGTATTAAACATGAAGGTTCATCAGTTTGCACGTGGATTTTGGGACGAACCCTCTCTCTCCCTTGGCTGTAAACGCTTACGCCCTCTTGCTCCTAAACTTCAACAGCCCACCTCCGATAACACAACCACCACCACCACCCTCAGCACTTTCGATCTCAAGACCTTCATCAAACCCGATTGTGGTCCTCGCAAACCAGGTTCCTCCCATGATCACAGCAAAGACTCTTCCTCCTCTTCCTCTTCCCTCCAGGTAACTAATTACCAACTACTGTTCTTTTAATTACAATACTTCGAATATCTAAAAAAAGAAAAACCCTTGGTTTGTACAGACAGGGGTGGAAACGCATCCAGGAGGGACACGGTGGAATCCAACTCAAGAACAAATTGGGATATTGGAGATGCTTTATAGTAGAGGAATGAGGACTCCCAATGCCCAACAAATCGAACACATCACTGCACAACTTGGCAACTACGGCAAGATTGAAGGCAAGAATGTTTTTTATTGGTTTCAAAATCATAAAGCCCGTGAACGACAGAAACAGAAACGCAACAGTCTTGGTCTTCCACACTCTCCAAGAACTCCTCCCCCTCCTCCCATCATTCCCGCCTTCCACACGGTACGTTTCCGAAATAATCTGCATGTCTTCTAATAATCATTATCCCTGCTTCCGTATAAATTAATCATAACACGAGGAATATAAATTAATTTGCAGGGAGAGGAAGACAGCCCGTACAAGAGGAAGTGCTTGTATTGGGGTTTTGAGTGTTTGGTAGAAGATAATGGTTTAATGTGTAAAAAGGAGGAAGATCATGATAGGACTTTGGAGTTATTCCCCTTGCACCCAGAACGCTGATGATCCAATTTTTTTGAAATTCAAAAAAAGAAAAAAAAAATTGTATCTTTTGCTATGATCATAAGTTGTTATGAATTCTCTTTCTCTTTTTCTTTTTCTTTTTTCCTCTCGTTTTCGAGAAAAAAAAGAAAAGAAAAAAGAAAAAAGAAAGGTCGAAGAATAACAACTACCACTTCTCTTCTTTGTACTCATGTATGACGTACTGCCAATTTTCTTATGTGAAAGAAAGCGAAGGATAAATCCTGATTTCTTTTCCTTTTAACAAAACTTCCTTTAGTTTTATGTTAGTAAGAAAAACGGTTCCTTTTTTGAGAAACACTTTGCTAAAATGGAAGGCTTTTTTAGGTTAAAAGTGAGGGAGAAGCTATATTGGACACTGAAGTCCACAAGGGGCTACCTTCCTTCTTGTTTCTTATCCTTTTTCTTGGATTTCAAACTCTTCTTCCACTTTTTTCCAATAACTATTATAAATAAATTTCCAAACGTTAACAAAATTTGACTACTTACGGCAGACTTTCATAAAGTGCCATATCAACCCAATCTAAGGACATGAATTTTCAACTTTATTTTCTAAAAAAAAAAAAAAAACTTTGAAGGACTGTTGTTAAATTGTGACATGCATGTATTTTAATGAGAGAATAGAAGTGGAAAGTGGGGGCCAATCGTCTTGGAGGGAAAAGTTGAATCACTAAATTTGAAAGAAAAAAAAGTTGAAAAAGAAATATTAATGTGATTTGTTAGTGTCCATTAATTTCAAATATGATGATGATGATTATGGAAATATGGAAAATAGGGGTAGCTATGACTTCTTAAATAATTGTCAAATTTATCTTTGTCTATTAGCATAATTGACAATCTGTTTCACAATGATGATGATTGGAAATTTTTTGCTAAATAAAAACAAAACATTCTAATTTTTGTAATCTCTGTATTCTTCTGTGTCACTGTCCATTTTCAAATAAAGAGTTTAGATATGTGTCTTGTATTTCAATAGAGTACCATCGTTGTTTTTGCTTTTTTTTTACTTGCCACGTGTTTGTGTTATATATGTTTCATAGTTTTTTAAAACTATATAATATATACTTCGATCTTAGTTTGTTTCTATCTTTTTTCAACTCATATTCGTTGAATTACTGCTTGTAAAGTGATAAAAAAAAATTGTTTTCTAATTTTATATGACGTGTGGTTGATATAAGCTGCAAAAGATAAACGTAGTTGGAAGTGCAACAACCAAAAAGACTAACTAGTCCACTAATTGGTTTGGTTTTCATTATAGAATAGAACCTCTTAATCTGAAGGGAGAAAATTACAAAGTGTTTATTTGGATCTGTTCTTTTAAGGGTGTAGTACATATTTGTTGTTCAGAAAATTTATTATAATACATGTATATGTTTGCATGTTATTCAGAAAAATGCCGATTAGAAAAATAAAAATGTCCAATTTCAATTTATAAAGAACAATGGCAAAAATAAAACAAAGTTTGGAAACAAAAATACCCAAAACTGGTAACTAAACCGACTGTAATCTGAATTAATTGACTAAACATTGATGCAGTAGATTTTATTTATTGAACATCGTTTTAGTTTCCTTGTTTATATAAAATTAATTTGTTTGGTTTGATTTTTGGTTAATCCAAAATTTGAAAAAACTGAACTGATTTTCATTCCAAGTGTACTTCAAGATATACAATGAAGGGTAATTCGTTTGGTATTATTAGGAACATTGTTTTGTTCTCTTCCTGTGCACTGAAATATATTATTCATAGATTAACAGTTTATTATTCTCTCTTCAAAGAAAACAAACTGTAAACTTGGGAACAGATGATCTTCATAAAAATTAACTTTTAATAAAGTTTACCGGATGAATGAATTGTTATTATTTTGTAGCATTTTGGGAAGAATTACATATTTAGAGTGTGTTTGATCTTAATTAATAAATACCATTTAAAAATATTGGAACAATTTAAACACTCTTTGAAAGTCCCATATCAGAGATGATTTCTTTTAATGTGGTGTAACCAAACTAATTACTTTTTCTTCAAATTTGAACATATTTAATTCAAAGTCAAAATCAACTTAACTTTTAATTGTTATTGTGCTTATAATATCAACCTCAACCCTTCATTCAAAAGCTTCCATTTTTCTCACAATAAAATTCATGTATTTAACTCAAATGCTATTGAAAAAAAAAACATATAAAAAGCATCTTTACTTGTTAACAAAATTTGAAATTCATTGTGAAAATAAAGTTTTTTTTTTTTTTTCCCAATAACTGGGTCTGGCTTAACTAGAACAAGAATATGATATTTTCTTTCTAAACCTAATGCAATTCAAGTGATAAATTATAGTTAAAATAAATATCAATTTTACGATTTAACGTAACGAATTGGATTTAAATCGGTGTATATCATAATCTATACTATACATTATTATATATAAGATAAAAAGAAAGAAAAAAGGCTATGATATTACGTATAATAAGCAACTTTTGTGCATGCATGACGCATTAATTAATAGTTAAACGTTATTTTATGACTAATTGAGCCTTTTGTTTTCCTTTAATATTAAAAAAATAATTAAGATGGGATTTCGAGATGATTATCTAGGGGTATTTTTTCTTAATTAGATGCATTTTAAAAAGAAAAATAAAACCAGCTGTGTAACAAATGTAATGATTACAAGAGGAAGCACTTTAGCTTTGATTATTTAATATATAATAGGAAGAATAAAGACACTTTAGCCAATTGATCACTCAAGTAGATCGTGCTAGATTCTTGTGGGTCACTTCTTTTAATCTCATTTTCACATCTTAACAAACTTCAAACTCTTATATTATCTTCCCCTCTATTTTAACTTTTACACCTTCAACAAAATCAGCTACATAATATTTTACATTATTTTTGTTTTTGTACGTTTCTCTTATGATATTTTTGCAATAATGTAAAAACGATAAATAGTCTTAGAAAAATATGTACAATTGTACGATTGTTTAGGTTAAGTAATGATTAATTGTTACACTTTTTTTCATGTAATGATTTAAACATTAGTACAATCTCTTTGTATAAGTGTTAATTGATTGTCTACTAAATTAAATACTAGAATGTTTGGTTCTATGAGAAAAAAATGTTTTAAAAGTCGAATTCTTAGAAAAATAATGCTATTTCAACCAAATCTCTCTACTAACATATAAATGTAGAAGTAGAATAATAATTGTATATTTCATATCAACTTAATAATTAAGCTCAATTTACTGAAATACAAATTGAAGATAGAGATGTTGTTGCAAACGTAAAATATATGTAAGAGATATTTTAGATAACATGTTTAATTAATTCTTATTTTTCTTGGTATGCATCATAGTTTTATGATATTAAAAGCTTTTTCTTAATTGTTATGGGGAAAACCTTTATGAGTGATTGAATTTTGTTTATGGTAGGCCAAACAATCCACCTTTGCTCTTTTCATTTTCCTTCTGTTTTTCAAAATAATAATGATAAAAAAAAGGGACAAACAAATGGGGAAAAAAAAGAAAAATAATAATAGGAATGAGCCCAAATTAAAAAATTGTTAAGGAGGTTATTTAAAAGCAACTTTTAATATACTTTGGTCATGATTGGAAAAAAAAAAACTTTAATTTGTTGGTCTATTTTATTTAGATATGAGTAGTCTTTTTTTATCCTTTAAATATATTAACTATATATTATACTCTTAGATCTCAAACTCATGGATTCATCACAATCTCAATCTGCTATATACAAATACACTTTAACTATGAAGCTTACAAATCAAAATTTCATGTAAACTTCTAATTTCACTGATTAAATTTTATGTGTAAGCAACTTATGTAACTCTTGCTCTTCATTTAGTGCATGCACAATACCAATAATAAAAAAAAAACATAATTTTCTTTGAGGTATTAAAAAATGGGTGTTAAACATATGTTTTATAATTTAGAAGAAAATTACTTTTAACATAATTTTCAATTGATAGCTCATTTAGAAGGTAAAAGTTGCATTTACTCAAAGTTATTAAAAAGTATAAGCAGTTTGATAAAATTGGATGTTAAGTAATGAAGCTCAAATGAAGAAAAGGCCCATGCCTTTAAATGAAAGCCCATCTTGAATTTCAGTGGTTGGGCTCAAATTCTCATGGATATTTAAAGCCCATTTCGATTAGCACACCCAACTCGTTCCACAAATTAAAAGGAAGTATAGCTATACAATGTAAAAGCATTGACTGAATCCTTCTTTACTTCACTAAGTGACAAGCACATTACCATTGTGCTATGTATATATTATAATTTTTTGGGTGTGTTCTTATCTTCTAGATCTTTCCCCTTGTGTTGACTAATATAATTCTTCCTCTTTTTTTTGTTTGCTTTTCTTGTTTATCTCATTTACTTGAATGCTTTATAAAATATGAAACCCGAAGAACCATTTTTGTTGGTGTCTCTTCCATAGGACTGTGTCGTTGCCGAATTATTGGGGAGGAGATATTTTTTTGGCTGCTTGCGATATCTTATTTGAGTCTAAATTATAATTTAATCATTTGATTTGACTCGACAAAATCTCCTACACGAGGCGTTCAATTTTCATTGTTTATAATATTCATCCTGGTCCTACGTTCATTGACATTTTGATAATTGATATATGACATGGTGGCTTATTTATTTATTTTTAGTTCTATAATGGGATTGTCTGATAATTGTGTTTTTTTCTTATCAGACGTGGTATTATGTACTTAATCGAATTTTCCCAGATGTGTTTTTTTTTGTTTGGGCAAAGCAATTGATCTGTAAACGTTGTACCATACACTTTATAGTCTTTTGGCATCGTTCTACTCTATATTGTAAGATTGTTATAGATGATTCAGCCGTGTTAATGAATATGATTTTGTTCAAAAACATGTTGAGAATAAAGAATCTGCACAAAATGCAGTAGGTAAGCTAATGGAATGCTGATCGATTACTAACAAATCTGGACTTGGATACTTTACTTGTGGAGGTCGAAGTGTTTTGGTTCTGTTTACTTAGAAAACGTACATGATTCTGTGAAAGCAATAACTGATGTACTTGAATAATAAATAGTTTGATTGAAAGAAGTGATAGGTTGAAAAGCTCTGGAATTTTTTAAGGGAGCTAAGAGTTCAAGAGCTGATTGAGCGTAGTATGGATGATTTACTTGCTCCGGATTTAAGTCTAGTTGATAGCATTGATGATTACAGACTTACCGTAGTGTTATACGAGTAGCCACAATTTCCTCGTACTACGTTTCTTATTATTGTAGTAATTGACAAATTTTCCATCTGAGCTTCTGTTAAATTTACAGAATATGGTCCAAATGTACCTTTATGTATTTGTTCTCTGATCTATTTTAATGTCTTGGGTTGTGATCCTATGGTTCTAATAATTTGATATTACTCATGCACTTTTGTATGCAAAATTTGTTTCATAGACAAGGAATGTAACTCTTATTCATTGACTGGATCTGCTGGCTGTAATTGTCTCTCTTTTAGTGCGGAGTATATTTCATGGAGATTACTCAATTGGCAAGACAAAAATATTAAGATTCCTTGTAAAGGAAACTGACCATGTCCTTAATGATAGATATAGTTCTCCATCTTCCTTAGTTTTTCTTTTTATGTAGAGCCATTAATAATTGGATTTTTGAGAAAAAAATTGGAGCAATCATATACAACTACCAGGCTGCCGGCTCAATGGTTGGTTGTCTCACTTTCCTGTGTATGTTTTTGATGTTCTCTACTACTCGAAATTTCAGGTAAAATTAAAGCTCTCTTCCATTCATCAAACTACTGTTATGAATAAACACTTGAATATGTATGCATTTTTCAATAGAATTATGTGTACTATCACCGAGTTTTTTACATTGTCTTCTCACAAATCTGAAAATAAATGTCTATCTTATCATTTTGTGTGCTTTCATAGTTTGTGAAACTGAATGACTGAAGTCTTCTGGTTAAATATTTGCAATACATACCTTTTCTAGATGCTTGTGACCATGGAGTGACTGTGTTGTAACTTAAAAATGCAGCTCTTTTGATATCAATTCAGTAATGATTCTTCCTACCATTTTTGCTCATTGATAAATCTTTTTCGTAACCCTTGGCTTAGATTTGGATGGTGGCTTACCCCCCACTTTAGATTTGGATGGTCTCCTTTGGTACTTTACTGTAAGAAACAAAAATAAAATTTCTCTTGACTTAGCCTGAAATTTTTTGTCATTACTGTGTGGATATGATGACTGATACCGATAATCTTGGCAATCACGATGGTGGTAGAAGGGTCAACCTCAGATGCTTTGAGGGTTAGGGCGACTCGAATCATGGGCCCGGGATAACCAAATATCATAGAGATTGTTAGTTATCCCAGTAGTTTAATTGAGATCCATACCCAACGAATTGACATAATACGTTTTGTAAATTTCCCCATTGGAATCCTAGATCGTCTCTCCCATGTCCTTTTCCTTTATGGATATATGGTTGCATGATTTCTCCGGCAGGCATTTGGTGGTATTCTGGTGCTCCCTCCCTGGGTTAAGGATTGCTATTTTTTGCTTTTTTATTTGATGGGTTGATAATGATTCTGCTGTAATTCTGAGCATTATCATGGAGTGTATAGCAAAGAACGACCATTCTAAATGGTCGAAAAGTTGGTAGTAGAAGGAAGATGCAAAGACAACAAGTTAGAAAAAGAACTTCCCCGCTATGTGTTCTGATAGGGCTTTTACCTTGGACTACTGTGTCACATGAGATTTGAAGACACTTCGGAGGGTATTTAGCGAGTGTTTTTCAGATTCCGTATGACATCTCAGCTGTTCAATTAGCTTCCGTTGAAGGGGCTGGTCGCATGAACGTTATGTGGCTGCTTGGAAAATTCAACGTTCATTGGTCTTGCATTTTGGAGACAGCTAGATTTATCATCATCATGGCGTAGAAGCGTAAGACACTTTGGAATATCTATACACATACATATATATATATCCTACAGTGTGCATTTTTTGATATTGACCCTGTACATTTCATTAGTTTGCTTTTACATGGAACCTCAAATTCTAGGACATATTTCTTTGTCCTGTAATTTCCAATGTCCAGCCGACACCTAGGAAACATCATTTACCTTCTAACACGTGGATTGTGATGAAAGTGGACACAATTAAAATAAAGAAAACTGTTTGATGTTTATCTTATCAGACCCACGTCTCTGTTTGTGAAACCTCTTTGAAATTGCATCTGTTTCCTTGGCCTTTTCACAATTTCCATCCTAACTATTTGATTACCTTCTTCTCTTCAATGATTTGAGTACCGGTGGCTTCCCACGTGTGAGGCTTAAGCTGCGAGCAAATACCTTTCTTATGAACGAGGACTTGAATAGGTATCAAATCCAACTTATGGATCAAGTTTACTGGTAATTTTTTAAGACAACTCAAACAAATTAGTTGATGGGCTTAAAATCTTGAGCTCATTTTTAAGATCCACCCAATAATTTTTACCATTCTTTGGTTCTGATGTGAAGATTTACAGACTGAATTTTTTCCCAATAATGTAATATTTACAGTATGCTTTTTTCTTTATGAGGGTAGAAGTGTGGATAGTAGAGGAATTCTAAATGTAGACTGAATCAATTAGATGTTGTTAGTTGGTAGTAAATTAATATCAAACCTACCTGTTTCGTATTTTCAATCTGCAGGTTTAAACACCAGGATGAGGCCTATTTATTTAATTAATGGGCAAGTGGAAGAGTGACATTTTAAATTGCATCGGATGCCTGCCATGCTTGCTTGCTGTGCCATCCTTCCCTTGATGGTAAAGTTAGTGAATATTTTTGGCTTCTCTCAATTATCTATTTTGCAGATCACGGGAACTTCTTAGACAGTTTACTTTCAAATTTTCCAACTTTATATGCAAAGTTCAATGAAACTTAATGATGAAAAAGGCCTTTTTTTTCACATATATATTTATTTTCCTGTTTATTGCTATGTGTCTGATTTTTAAATTGGTAGTTGAAACAACCCAATGTGATATTATTGTTTTGCAGTTATGGGTGAATGACCAATCCACCAAGTACTGACCTTTGCATCATTTTAACCCTTCTTCCTTAATCTATGTAATTAAACTCCCTACATTTTTTACTAGATGGTTTGGTAAAGTATATTTACTATAGTATTTGCAGGTGAAAGAGATTGGCAATGTCAGTTTTCAGTGATTATTGCAACAGGCTCTTTTGCATTCCTTTTTTTTTTTTTCTTTTGTAATTATTTAAAAGTCTTAGCTGATAGGTGGGATTGATTAGCACATTTTTCCGCTGTTTGATTATTGACAAAAGTTGCAACCAGTTTTCTTCTTTCTTTGCCACATTCATTTTCATTCAATTTCATCTTCTTTCTACTCATTTTGAGAAGAAAATTGCCAACTGACAAAGATGCCCACTTATAATGGTGGGTTAGGAGAAAGGCAATCTTGGTTCCCTCTTGGTTTAGCTTGATAATTATATCTACCGCTGTTGGTGAAAAAAAAAACAAAGAAGAGAAGAAAAGTAACCCATCTCAATTGCCTGTTTAATTTCCATCTCCTAAACCCTTTATGCCTAAGCACAGTAAATTAGATTAGGTGATAGCCTCAAATACCTGATTTCTGGGTTTGGTAGATCCATGATTTTTGGGTCACTCTTTTTTTTTTTTAAAACAAATATTTAAAATGAATATATTGAATTTGCAAAAGATAAGGAAAATAGGTTTAAAATTGTAATTATATGAAGATTATTATTAGGTTTCAGACTCTCGTTTTGGCAGCCAACCACTGTGTTTTACTTTTACCCCACTTCTTCACAGGTAGTTTATTTATTCAAAGGGTCAAAATCTCTCTCTCTCTCTCTCTCTCTCTCTCTATATATATATATATATATATATATATAGATAGATAGATAGATGTATAAATTTATGTGGGTGCATGATTGAGGCTTTGATATATTAAATTGATATATTTCAATTAAGCAAAAGCATCTAGATAGATATAGAGATTTTGATTAAAGCTGAGCCGTTTGGGTTGTTGATCATCCGAAGGCTTGGGTTAGGCCATATATTTCTCCAATTAGTCAAAAGCATTGAAATTTTCTAAATATTCTCTATGGTGGGAGAATCGTCATCTCATTATCATAATTAGTATGTGTGATTATTATTCTAACCAAAATAAATAAATAAATAAAAATTTTCCCTTGAAAGAAGCTGCGAAGCATTTGTTTTTTACAAGCAAACTCATATGGTATGGACAAATTGCTATCATATTGTGTGGCCTCATTTTATGGCATAAAAAAATATAGGGTATATAGCAAAGCAAACCCACAATTGAAAGACAGTAATAAATTTAATTATATATATATATATTAAAGAAAAGTGGTAATACGACCAAAACCATAAAGAATGAATAGGCCCACAATTGAGATATGAACGGTGGGGGGGGTGGCCATTCATTTAAAAAGAAGAAGTTGGGTTAGAATCTGGCCTAATACTCAAGTAGCCTTCATCCTTTCACACTTCTTTTAAGCAAAGAAGAGGCTTCCATACATTAACCTTTACCCACTGCCCAATAAAATCCAAAACGTATAAAATAAGAGGGATATGATATGATTCTGTATTTCCAAAATATGAATTTTTACGTTACACCAAGCGAAATAATTTTTTTAAAAAATTAGGTGTATTTGAATGATTATTATTGTGATTATTATCATTTGTTTTGTTGTTTGACCACGTGATGGGTAAAGAAAAAGAAAAAAAAACCCCATTAATAGATGGTCAAAAATTACACACAAACAGCCCTGGCAGCAAAGAAAGGAAACCAAATCTCAAGTTTAGGAATGGGACCCATGAATGGAAAAGTATCATTGCCACGTTTACGAATTTTGTTTTGGGTAAAATTTTCATAATTTACAAAACTTGATTGTTCTGCAGTGGTGGAATTAGAGAGTTTAAAGGAAAGGAGAAGGAAGAAGAAGAAGAAGAAGAAGAAGAAGGAAGTGGGATTGAAGGTATCTATGGCGGACATTGGGGGGCGGGTGTTTTAGTTTTAATATTCAGTCATTTTGTTGCGTGTTTAGTGTTTTCTCTTTTAAGGGTTTTTAACAAAGATGGAGACTTTTGAACATGAGGTCTGAGCCATTTGGTAAGCGGCCCAACAGGACGCACACTTTTATTCTCTTTTCTTTTCTTTTCTTTTCGTTTTTTTTTTTTTTTGGTTGTTTTTATCTCTCAATTTTATTAAATTCTCTGTCTGAAGATGGGAACGCCTTGGCTTTGCCCTTCTGGCTATGGATGGACTGTTTACTCTAATCTCTCCCCTCTCTCTCTCTCCTTTTTAATATTTTTGTTCTGGGTTAATTCTTAAAATTAAAGATTACTACCCTTTTAATCTTGGACATGGTCTTTTGTCTACCTCACATCCCCCACCTTTCCCTCACCCATTACTCGGTGGGTTTTGTTACCTCCCACTTTCATCTTGTGGGAGATTGTCAAACTTAAACCTTTTCTTCTCCTTCACTTCCCATTTACGGATTACTTCTTGGGTTTTCTTCTCAGATCCTTCTTCATAGATCGACCCCTTTTTTTCCCCTTTTCAAATTTCAAACTTCCCCATCTCTTTTGGTAAGTTTTTCTTTTCTTTTCTTCCTTCTTCTTAGGTTGATCGGTTCTTGTTGATGGATGATTCAATAATCGAATGTTTGATCTTTGAGGTTATCGTTTCTTTTTTGCCTGAGGTTTTTTAATGCGTTAATAGAATTAGAGGATAATATGAATACTGTTCAGACATCATATATGATATGTTCTTACGTTTTTTTAAAAAGAAATTTTAAAATGATATATATCTTTTTTTCGTTTTGGATTTTGTTAAAGGGTATCAAAGGGTGAAAGGGTTTGGCTTTGACTTCTTCAATCTGAATTTTGGACTAATCTTATCGGTGACTTCGGCGATGATGGTTCTTCTAACCACACCAAAGTTTATGGACATAAGTTGAGCGGCTTTGATTTCTCCGCCTTCATCAGTGCTATTTTCTAGGTTGTTTTTGGTGTTGAAAGTTCTCATTTTTCAGTTTTTTATTTTATTTTATTATATATATATATATTTTGAGGCTGGGGTTAAGCTGTTTGCCTAATCTGTGAGCCCGATTTTTATTGATTCTGGGATTTAGTTCTGTAGCGTTCGATGCCTTTTCGTTTCTCCTCTTGTGGGTGGGATATGTTTTAGATGCTTTGCTGAGTTCTAAAACCACAATTTTTGGTTTCATTTCCTCCTTTGACATTTGAGCCAGTTACAGGACTTGATGAAATTTTGTACTGTTTCATGATATCAATGTGACAATGTCGCCATTGTTGCCAGCCCTCTTCTAGGGATAGGAATCTGTAAATGTGTAATTTAATCTGCAATTGATTGCATGTTAGAAATGTTTCGTTTGAAGTGAACATTCTGCACCACGTTATAACACCTCTGTTGTTGGTCATTCTCACAAGTCGTTTCTGGGTGCTTACATTCTTGATTTGAATGGTTTCTCCATTTCATCTCATTTTCTTTATTTCGGTGATGCATTGTTGTATGCATTTCTATGCATGATATGGGACTGCGTATTAGAGATTTCTTCCAGTGTTACGTTGTTACCAAGTGCCAAAATCAGCATTTATTTGGCATCTATAAGTTCTAGCTGTTGATTTCTCCTTATAATTTATGAGTTTCCTTGTTCTGATTAGGTTTCATCTCTAGCTGATACCACTCAAAGGAATTAGAGGTTTCAAAATATGTTAAATTTTGTAACAATCATATTACATTTAGTTGTATGTAAGGGAAATGAATCGAACGTTGATTTATAGGAAGCAAGTGTTGTTTAGTAGTATTAAGCTCTTGGCTTGCATTGTTGTTGCTAGCCATTAAACTGGATTAGAGAAAACGAGTAGTGTTTGGGGTTTGGTTGTGCTGATTTTGTGATTTATTGTCAGTTTGGAATCTTCTCTTTTTCCTTCATCTATTCTTGTTCCACATTCCTATACTCGTCTAGAAATTGCTTGGAATGCTGGCAAATAGTACTTGATACTTTGGTTTAAGTATCAAGAGTCTTTGTGCCAATAAAAATATTGTGTTCGATCATTGAGTTTATTTGTTTGACAGATCTCGCATGCTAACTTGTAATGTTGTATGAAGCTCTTTAACTTCTTGTTCTAATTGGCTTTTTGTTTCATTGGTTTCAGATTCAATCAAGTGTATGTGGCTTCGTTTGTTGTCTGGAAAACTTTTTTGACCTGGCTCATATTTGATAGAGAAATTTACATTTTCTCTAATGCAAGGGCAAAGGAGTAGTATTGGTTCTTTGTCGGAAACAATAAACTTTGAACATGGATCTTCATCAAATAATCCTGGTAACCAACCAGTATACTGGAATAATGTGTGGAATCCAGCAGAAAACCGAATACCAGAGTATTTATTACCTACTTCTGATGTAAATTCTGGATATGTAAGCTCTGTGAGCCACGAACAACGAAGTTTAAGCAGATGGAGCTTGGGTGAACCTAGCTCTTGTGATATGCAAACTGAGATGCTGCCTGATGAGCAGAAAGCTGAAATTGGATGGTCTTCAATGGCTCGTGATGCAGATGGTCCTGTTACCGAAAACCGACTCTGTGAGCCATCAAATAATCCTTCACTGGGTCATGTGAATCTGAGCCCGCTGATTATACAAAATTCTAATTCTAATTCTAATGCTATTCCTCATAATCTCAACTTAAATTCAAGTTTTGTTAGTCATGGAGGTGACAATAGCAGAGTTAATGAAGGTACTAACGTGTATAAATCTAGTGGACCAGAAGAAGGGAGGATTTTATGTTCTAATGCGTCTGATCCTCTTCTACTTCCTTCTGGAAATAGTGGACTTCCAGTGGTTGGAAATGATGGTAGACCAGGCTCTTCCTTGGATGGCCGGCGAGCACCCTGCAAAAGAAAATCTATTGAAGGAAATGTTGCACAGTCCTCCCTAAGTGGAAGCAGTAACTACTCCCAACATATTGAAAGTGGATCAGAAGCCCATCTTCCAGTGTTCCCTGGTCGCTACAACACAGGCAGTAGGTTAAGCATACCTCCTCCACCAGCACGGATGAATCAGGCCCCTGTACGAGGTGCAGGTGAACTAACTTCCAACAGCTTCTCTGAGTCAATTGTTGCTGAAAGCTCAGACAGTTCTCAAAGAAACTACCGTATAAGGATTAGTTCATCAAACGCACAAGATTCTTTTGCATCGGCAGGAACTGCTGTTAGGCATCCTGGGCCACCATCTTCCCAGCTGCCAGCTAGACTTCTACCTGCTGAGCATATACTAGACTTGAGGCCAGCACCAGCTGTAGACAATGTATCAGCTCAAGGTCAGCCAATTATGATACATGTGCCTGCTTTACCTCGAAGTTTGCAACCATATAGGTGGAATGGGAGCTCTTCTTCCAGAAGTGGCAGTTCATCAAGCTCTGCAGGGGAGAGGCAGGTGGTGCAACGTGAAGAGGTGAGACCAAGCAGCATGGGAAGAAACGTATCCGAACATCCTATGTTTGTCCCGGCAAATGAACTGAGGGGTTTGGTTCGGAGTCCATCAAGTAGAGCGTTAGCATCTTCGAACTTGTCCATTCCTGGAAATGTTGCTTCTACATCCAGGGTTGGTTCAAGTTCAGGGGTACATCCCTCTTCTGGACCTTGGATTCCTCCTGAGAGTTCTCCTACACAGTTTCCCAGGAGGTTAACAGAATATGTTCGTAGGCAGTTATTTGCTTCTGCTACAAATGAGTCTGGAGGAAGGACAAGTAATTATTCACAGCGTTCAGGTTCTACTTCTGCCCAGGAGATGGTCCTTTCATCTGGATCTGGCCGCCGGGGGCACCATTTATTGCAACCGAGGTCTGCATTATGGATGGAAAGAAGAGGTGACAGTGGACTTGGTCTTCCCTATTCATTACGAACTTTGGCTACTTCTGCTGAAGGAAGTGACAATAACAGACTTGTATCTGAGGTATGTTGAATTTTTTAATGGATTAACTGAATGATGACCCTAGGTTCATATGTGTTATATATGCATGCCTGTCTGCATCTGCAGAGCTGTTCATTTTGATTGTTGAATCTTGTGAACATCTTTGCTTCCTGAATTCTTTTTAATGCAAATCCCTCCCGTTGTTTATTCGATCAATTTTTTTATTATATTGTCCCTTAAAAGTTGCTATACTTCCATGTCTACTGGAACTTTAGATGTTGTCGATGTCACGACTTTTATGCTTGGGACTGCATATCTGTGAATTATATATGCTAGTGTGATCAACTTTGCTCCTTCAAAAGCATGATGGGAATTTTTTAAATAAATTCCCATGTTCACCAACTCTGATGCTCTGTCAACAAGAAAGAGGGGGCGGGGGGGAAGTCAGGGTGAGGGAGGAACTATTGTATGACTATCTAAGTACCTTCCTCATTTAATGCAAGCCCTTATGAATTGAAAATTGCTATTCTGAAATTGCTGGATAAAATTTTTCTGGGACCGCAAGCTTTTCTGTATGACTATCTAAGTAACTTCCTGGAGATTGCGTCCACTAGGATGGTGTTTGCTGGACTACAAATTGCAGTCAAATTCTTTGAGAAATCCTTCTCAGCATAAGCTACCTTTTATTAACAAATTTTTTTCCTCTTCTAAGTAATCTTACATTACAAGTATGTTGGATTGTGCTGTAAACAAGATTTGATGGATTATGATGCTGTCTTCAACAGTTCAGTTTTCTGTTGGTATTCAAACTTTGGTTGATTCTTAGAAGCTCACATGCTATTGTTTTGTCTGCAGCACCTTCGTAATGTCTTGGGCCTTGTTCGCAGGGGTGAAAGCTTACGAGTTGAGGTAGGAACCTTATTGGTGCTGTATCATGGTCAGTTGATGGCAAAGTTGCATGATTGTATTGAGATACAGGCAGTCGTTTAGTTACATGTTTCATTTTTGTTTAGATTGGTTACAATGTGTAAATGGTGGTGAACAGCTACTTTGTTTTGTTCACATTCAATTGCATTTGGGATAAAGCTAAATGGTTCACTTAGTTGATATGAAATAGACTTGATTTGATGATGGTCTAGGACAGGATCTTGTATTTCTCCCCTCCATGGCTTTGGACTTTCTCTAGGGCTTTTGATTTTACAATGTACCAATCTTATTGTAGCAATTCATTTTTTATTGTTATTGTTATTATTTGTTTGGGGGGTGGGGGATTCTGGTGGCACCGATTGATACATAGTATTGTGAGATTTCCCATATTCAGAAGTCCTTGAATTAATAATCGTGAATATTCTCTAAATTTACATGGCGGGGAGGAGGATTTGTGTCAAATTTGAGGAAATTGTGTTCTTCATGGAGACAACTTAGTTTTGTCAACGAGACTCAGTTGAAGTCAGTGGCTCGACATTTTTAACTCTTGTTTTATAATTATGGTCATCAATACTAATGTTGCTTTATAATTTCTCTTCTGCCAGGATGTGATGATCCTGGACCAATCACTATTTTTTGGGATGGCTGATATTTATGATAGGCACAGGGATATGCGTCTAGACGTTGACAACATGTCGTATGAGGTTTGTCTAATACAAACCAACCAACTGATGTATTTAGCACCTTTTTCGTGTTGCCTTGTTCGCGTTTTAACTATGTGTAAGTGCAGGAATTGTTGGCATTGGAAGAGCGTATTGGGAATGTCAACACAGGAGTAAATGAAGAGACAATAGTTGCTCGACTGAAACAAAAGAAGCGGGTGAATGCTGTTGACTCACAGGTGGAGGAAGAACCATGCTGTGTTTGTCAGGTTGTAACAGATGTATCTTTTGAGCTGTTATCATTCTTGAAACTGCACAACTTTGTAATGTCTGTCTCCTTCCCTCACTAGCATCCCGACTAACAACCCAGCTGATGATTTCCAGGAGGAATACGTTGACGGAGAAGACATTGGAACGCTGGAATGCGGGCATGACTTTCACACAGCATGTATTAAGCAGTGGCTGATGCAAAAGAATCTGTGTCCCATATGCAAAACAACTGGTTTAGCAAGCCGAGAATGAGCCTTGGTGTGGTGGTTGCTGTTGCTGTTGCTGCTTAAGAGACAAGGAGTTAAAAGCAAAGCAACAACTATGGAATGGAATCAAGGGACGAAATGCTATGATGTTGCTTGCCAATTATCTACCTCTGAAGAACCACATTCAAGTTTCTCTATA
The DNA here is from genome assembly GCA_025688845.1 of Cucumis hystrix. Lineage (NCBI taxonomy): Eukaryota > Viridiplantae > Streptophyta > Magnoliopsida > Cucurbitales > Cucurbitaceae > Cucumis > Cucumis hystrix. The sequence goes on along the minus strand of CM046885.1, from coordinate 17,728,700 downwards.
TACAAGTAGTAGTAAAATTTTTATATAATGCAAGCAATCATTTTTTAAAAAAAAATTGTTTTGGAAGGAAGAAAAGAAGAAGAAAAAAAAAGAAGAAGAAGAAAAATTCAAGGGTTGTAATTGGCAAGGAATTGTTAGCTTAAGGTTTTGATGATGATGATGATGGTCGGTCAAACTAATTAATGTTTACTCCCATTGACATTAGAGATTGTTGGTCTTAATATATCATCGGATTTTTCCATATATTTATTTTATACCTCACAAAACTTAGTGGTAGTAACTAGTGAGTATTATTATTCTTCAATTCCAAATTGGAAGAATGGTTTAATTCTTTTTTCTTTTTGGTAAATATAATGTGTTTGATTTAATTTGATTCAGACGCTATGTCCAAACTCCATAGTCTCCAAAACCCAACAGAAAAATAATAGAATATTTGGTGTTGGTTATCTTACGGTTTTGTGTAATAAATTGGAAATAGAGAAACGGTGACGTTTTGGTTAGGGATAAGACGGTGAATGATACATCACATTATTATATCTTTGACTTTATGAATCTGCCATCCTCTCATTTACTACTCTTTCCTCATCCAATCACTTTTATTGCTCTTTTATTCTCTTCTCTCTTTTTTCTTAATTCAAATATACTATACCTTCCCTTTTCATTTTATTTTATTTTTCTTACAAAGAAAATATGTTTCTCCTTTCACTTTATATTCCTATTTTTAATAATCTCATTCTTTTATTCAACTTTTATTTCTTTCTTCTTCTTTTTTTAACTTAAAAATTAAGGTTATCTTATCTCCTCATTTATTTAATTCATCTATCACCCTTTATGTTCTTTTTAACCTGGGAATTCTTTATTTCAAGAATGATTCAGTATTTAAAGTAAACTCTGATGAACAGTAAAAAATAATGAAATTTGAGTACAAAGAGTTTTGATGCGGTATATTTTATAAATAGTTTTAATATTATATTATGTTTTTAATTTACTATCATTAAATCCATCTTACCTTGTTATATTTGTATATTTATTTTTCACCTTTCTAATATACATTCAAACAAGTAATAATAGAAGGTTTAAAGTTACTTCACGATTTCAAATGGAGAGGCCATTATTCACATTTATTCAATAAGATCTAATCTAGTCATTTTTTTAATAAAATATGTATTTGTATGATCATATATATTTGTGTGTGTATATATATATATACGGTAATTGTTATGGACACCAAAAATATTGAATTTTTTTACAATTTATAGCAAATATATATATATATATATATAAGAGTTTGATTAATTTTGCTATATTCGTAAACCGTTTTAATATGTTGCTATTTTTTAAAATGTTTCTATATATATATATTACAAAACTAAAATGTGCTTTGTTTAGGTGATGACAATAAGAGAATTGTGAGTGAATAAAATATGCTATAATTAATCTGGAAAATAAACAAAATCTTCTCATACAACAATGCCTAATTTATGGTTGAGGTAATGTTTTCAGTTTTTATTTTTAAATAGTCTACAAGATAATAATCAAACAATCTCGTAATTACTATAAAATTCAACAAAATAAGTGAAAATAAAATGTTGATTTTTTTTTTTTTGGTTAAATGGTAAATTTATTCATTTCATTGAACTAAAATTTTTATAAATTTATTATTTACTATTTTTAGTTTAACATGAAAATATGGTCATTTGAATTTTGCAGAAGTAACACTTGAAGTCATAAATATAACATTTAAAATAATGTCCAATAAATAAGTTACATTTGTTAATAATATTTAGGACAATCATATGAGAAAAATACAATTATAAATGTTTTCCAAAATTCTACTTAAAACAAAAAAAAAGAAAATGAAAAACACAAGTAAAACTTTCAAAAACAGCTATCCATGCAAAAGTTTAAAACTCAAATAACTTGATTGACTTCAAATTTAATCCCTAAACGTTCAAGTTTCTAGGTACGTGGCTTAGCGTCTTAGGTTGGGTGAGGTAACCCATCATTTGGTTCATACAACGTTCTTATATGGTAATTTTGAGAATCACAATTGGGTGAGAGAGTTTTGACTTGTGTAGATTCTAATTTTATATCTGTAATGTTTATTTAATAATATTTGAAATTAAACACTTTGTTGTAACATTAAGAAAAATAAAATAAAAATATTACGAAGACAGAAACATTTAATTTGAAGGGGAAAATGGTAATGAATGAAAGAAAATGTGAATTTGCATATTAAAAAAAAGAAAAGGAAAAGGAAGTAGTGAGATTAATTAGATTATTATTAAAAAGAAGACAAAAAGGGAAATTAGGTAAAAGACAAATCCTCTATTTTTGGAAAAGATTGTAAATAAAAGAAAGAATAGGGGAAGTTTTGAAAAAGAAGTAACTGATGGGTTTCACTAAAGTATAAAAAGAAAGAGAAAAATGGAAACGACAAAAAAGATTAAGGCGGGAGGGGTGGGATTAAGAAGGAAGACGATAAGTTGAACCTCGGGAGGCAGACCAGAAGTCAGCAACTTCACAAAAACACCATTAATCACAATCCTTAATCCTTGTTTTTGCTTTCTACCCAACAAAACTAATCATCCAACGCTAAAAGATAAGACGGAATCCAAGAAAAAGTACACACAAACTCAGACCATTACCATACAAATACATAATTCCTTCCACCCCAAACCGTTTCTGCACACAAAGCCAACATACCCAACGTAATCCTTCATTTTTCATCCTTACTTTCAACCCCTTTTGATCCTCAATCATGGCGGATCTCTACGGAACTTCCCCTCCTTCCGATGTTGTGGGTTTGCCCCATGACCCTGAAGATTTCTCTTCTTTCATCAATCACCACCTTCAAACCACTACTTCTTCTGCTTCTTCCCCTTCTCGCGTTTCCTTCAAGAACAAGTTCATGCCCTTGTTGCATTCTCAACCTCCTTGGCACTCTTCGCCGATGTTTTCTCGCCGGCCCGATTTCACCTCTCTTCCCGGTATGTCCTGCATGCTCGATTTTCCCGAGGATCGGCTTCAGTCCAGTCGTGTTTTGAACCACGCTTTGTCGGATTGTAATGTTAGGGATGTGAGATTTGCTGATGCTTCGTATTTGGCTGTGAACTCAACTTGCGGCGGCGTGAAATTGTCGGATCCTGGTGATTTTCTCAAAGAAAGTTCCGACAACGCCTTTTCTTCCTCCGGCGCTGTTGATTCCGATACGAATGCACCGTTGAAGAGAAGGGGTCTTTCGTCTGAAAATGATCTTGGGGATTTCAGTTGTGATAGCGAGGTAACTTCCTGTTTCCTCAAATTTCACCGTTTTTTTCCAGTACCCAAATGAAGCTTTTGCTTACCTTGAGTTAATTCGATTCTCTTAGGGTGGGGATTTGCCTGAAGTTCCATCTAGTACTAATCTGTCTCGAAATTCATCGAAGAGAAGTAGAAGCGCTGAGGTCCATAATATGTCGGAGAAGGTCAGTTTCATATTGGGTCCCCGATTTCTAAGCTTTCTTGTCTTTAAGTTTAGACTAAGAGCGATTGATTGCTGATATTTTTGCTAATGGTTTCGGTGAGTGGGCCAGAGACGAAGAAGGAGGATCAATGAGAAAATGAAAGCCCTTCAGAACTTAATTCCCAATTCAAACAAGGTATATTTGTCAAATTCAAGACTATAGCAGTTTTGGTTACTTTTTAAGTATTTAGAGTTACAATGAGATTGTGGTTTGACAGACGGACAAAGCTTCAATGTTGGATGAAGCAATTGAGTATTTGAAGCAGCTTCAACTTCAAGTCCAGGTGGGTGTCCTTTTTTTTGTTTTGTTTTGTTTTGTATGGTTATGTGCCTGAGAATTTGATCACGTTTTTTCACTTTTTTTGATATGGAGTTATCTCTCTTTATACGTGTACTCGTTCATTTTTATTGGTTTCTAATTACAAATAGTCCATGAATTTGGGCCACAGAATCTTATGTGCTGATATATCAAAAAGTAATGTTCCTTTTGTCCTCATGATATGAGTCAAATGTGCCTGAACTTCGATTTCTGGTTGCATTTCAATCAGAGAACTTCGAATATTCAAACAGTTTCATCCTAATTGTATTTCTGGCCAAACCTTACTAGAGAAAAGCCAATTTATAATGAAATTTATTGAGTCTTGAGTGTTGATTATTTTCCAAATCCATGGTTATGTAGGAGTTCTGTTACTCATTCTGAGATATTTGGGATATTTTCAGCTGAAAAAGGCTGAAGACTCCTCCTCCTACCGCCGATTAACACTGTGTGTTTGATTACTTTTCACTCTATCACTATAAGTTTATGCTTGGTTTGAGCTTTTCCTAACATAACCTAAATTTTACTTCTTAAGAGAAGATGGTTCACGAAATAGAGATTTTTTCTTAGCTAACTTATGTTTGAGAATGATATAATTCACGAATTTGATGGGTGCTTATGAGAAGCAGGAATAATACCTCTCTTGATCATTGTTTTGTCGAAAATTTTCCCTGTTTTAGTTGCTCTTTTCGGGCTATACTAAAATTGATATTGAACTATAAACGAAAATGGAATTACAAGATAATTCAAGAGTCCAAGGTACTTGGACCCTCCTAATCTTTGCAGTACTCTCAGGGCGTAGTACACTTCACCAAATATTGCCTATCTCCCATCTTCTCCACTCGCTGTATTTACTTAAAACATTCATAACAATCCCTTAATACTGTAATTATTTGCTTAAAACATTCATAACAATCCCTTAATACTCTAATTATTTACTTAAAACATTCATTTCAAATAATGAGGTTTGGAGCAACTAACAGCTTGTTCCATTTTTTCTCTCTAGTCGACAGAAATGGTCATAGTTTGATGAACATATTTAAACTTGTTATCAATGACGTTTGGCTTTGCAGATGTTATCAATGAGAAATGGCTTGAGTTTGCAACCAATGTGCTTGCCAGGAATGCTGCAGCCAATTCAACTACCTCAGATGGGGTTGGACTACGACGTAGGAAATGCATTTCTAACATCCCGAAGAGGAATAGACACATCGTCTACTAGGAACGAAGGATGTCCCATGCAATCTACATTCAACCTTACCAACAAATGTAACCTTTCAGATCAGTCAATTGCCATCCCTTCTGTACCAAACACCACAACCTCAGAAACTGCATTCGGTTTTGAACCCACGATTCAGGGTTACGATGGAGAGTTTAACCTTTCCTCCGATTTCAAGGTAACAAACAACATTAACCAACTTCTTTCTGGGTTAGTGAAATTGGGACCAAATATTTTCTTGGAAATATGCAGGATGGCGAACCAGCCGCACAGTTAGATTGCGCTCAAACGGGGAAGGAGTCAACAGACGCTTCTTAGCTGTAGTCCTTTGCAGGATGCTGCTCACTAGAGTATGGCCCTTTTAATGAAGCAATTTCTTTTCTTTCCTTGTGGATTTTCAACAACAAACATTATAGAGACTACAAAAAGTTCTATTTTCACACTTACCAGAAAATCTATTGTAGAATAGGTTAACAACAGAATCTTGATATTTATGCCTTTGACTCTATATTTTTAAGAAAAAAAATTTCAAGTATTAGTTAGGCAAACATAGAAATGCAGAAATCTACCTGATCTGCTTTGTTTGAAAAGAAAGAGGATAGAAGCTGCCAAATGTTTTTGGGGAGAAGCAAGAAAAAGAAAAAGAAAAAAATACGGTGGTCCTTCCTTACCTTTACCAATTAGATGCTCTCTATCTGGACTCATTGATGTGAAGTAGATCAATTATTTTGCCTTGTAATGCTGTCAAGAAATGAAAACAAAAAATATGTTGTCTCTTTGCAGGATATTTTGAGATAAATACCCCTTCATAATATATGATAATATCAATTTAACTTTGTTCGTATGCTGTTTGGTTTTGGTTTAGATTGAAAACTGACCCAAAATAGGGACAAATTGGGCCAAGTTGATATGAACCCATTTGGCAGAGGGAATATGTCTCATATGATATAATAACAAATCATATGAAATGATTAAAGATGAATTAGAAAGAAAAAGAAGAAAAAGAAAAGTTTTGGGGTGCCCTTAAAAAAAGGGTAGGGTCTGAAACTTGTACAGTGGTCAAACTCTATTTTATGGGGAGAGGTAATTAATCATGTAACATTGACTGACGCTCCTAATTATTAATTATTACTTAACTAATGAGCTACCCATTCGTTATTTTCTTTCCATTATTTTTAGTTAAAGCAGGCGCTGCAGTCAGGCAGAAGAGCAGAGTTCTTTAATCAACAATATTATTGTTGGACTAATTTCTTCTCAAGTCTTTTTTAAAGTTAAAGTTTGTGTTTAATAGGCCATCAACGTAATTCCTCAAAAATGACATTATGTCTATTGTATATGTTGGGGTTCACAATTGAAAGTTAAGGAATCTTTTGATGTTCTGAGGACTAGTTGGACATTTTGTAAAGTTCAGGAACATCAAATAAAAAATTTTCAATTTAGGATCTACACACAAAGATGAGGATTAAGGGCTAAACTGTCACTAAACATTTTTTAATGATTTCTTTTTTTGGGTGAATGTGATGGCACCTAAATTATTAATCAGCCAATATATTTGAAATTTTACCATTTTTCTCTAATATATATATTAAATCAAACTGTAGTAAACATAAAAAACTTTCTTGTAGAAAAGTTCCTCCTAAAATTCAAAATTATGTTGATGTGTGTAACATATCATATATAGAAACAACAATAAGTCTAAGGTATCTACGAGTCAAATAAACACTAATTGTGGGTTTAGAGAGTTGTTCTTTTACTATTACTATTGTTATTATTTTACATGATTTTTAAGAAAAATTATCCATCTTGTTAAACTTTTTTTTTGGACAAGTCTACTTTAAGTTATGAATGATAACATGGTTTGTCAACAAATTTTGAATTATTTACTTAAAATGTAGAAATCAATTCTTGGATGTAATAATTTCATTCTGTGAAAATGAATTCTTGGATAGATAAATATATATATACACACAAATAAATGGAAGAAACTTTTCTTTTTGGAAAGGAAGTATAAAATAATTATAAACAAGGAAAGTGGTAGGAACACCAAAGGATGATTCTTCCCCCCAACTTTTTTATTTTTTTTATTGGGTTTTTGTTTGAATAATGTCTACTCTTTTTTTAGAAAATATTAAAAAAAAAAACACACACACAGATGATAATTCATGTTTTTAAATAGAAAAGAAGGGGGAAATTTTATTATTCAATGTGATAAAATATGTATCATATCTACCAATTAATCAAAGTTAAAATACCTAACTTCTATATTGTATAATTAAAAGAAAAAAATATCGATTATTCTTTATGATCACAAAATCATAAAAAGACAATTTATGAAATAATTAAAAAATTGAACGCGTAAAAAGCAATAAAGGTATTACCAATTTTCCCCAAAAATCTAAACTCAAAATTTTAGAATATTTCTGTAAAGCCAAATAAAAAGAGGAATATGAATAAATGACTTAATACAGATATCTATTTTTCTAATGAAAAATGCTTTTGGGTACATGTCCACTTGTATTCATCTTGAGTTACCCATTCAAAATTCATCTAATTCTCTAGAGTTCATTTAATTTTTTTTGGATATATTTTGTAAATTATTATTATAAGAAAGAAAAAAGAGCAAGTTGGTTGTTAGATTTTCAGTCCAACACCTAAAAGAGAAAGAAAACAAAATTAGAAATGAATAATGGTACTTTGGAAGTAATTAAGTACAGTGTATACTACAATTAATTAAACTCTACATTTTTGGATTTATCCTTTTCTATTTTCTATATATTTTTTTTAATACAAAGTCCGTGATGACTATATTTATATATATGAACAAATTACTTTCAATTAAAAACTTTACCAATTACACTATCATTATTGTATTGTAGCAATAAGAATCATATACTATAAAAAGAGTATTTGTCACTCTATGTTGTCTTAAGAATTGGGTTAGTTGATTTGCATATTTTATAAGGCTAATGATCGAACAAAGACAATTCAAGCAGTTTACTTACTGAAAACAGTTTATATAAAATAATTGTGGAGAAAGAATCTGAAACGAAAATGGATTTTAGTGAATAAAAATGGAAGAAGGTCGTCTCAAATTCAGAAATCATTTGTAGCTTACCGTGGAATTTCAGATAAAGGCTCAGCGGGGAAGAGGGTTCAATAAATGGATGGGCTTTTGTAGGGTTGATTTTTCTCTCTTCTCTTCTCTTCTCTTCTTCACCATTGTTGAAGATGGAAGTCCCATCATGCCAGCTCTTTCTTTCTCTCTCGCTGTGAACCCCACTGAATGAGTGGAATTTGCAGTTTAGTTTCTTGTCTTCATTTTCGAGATTTATTGTATCCTTTGCTTTTGCCACTCAGCTAATTGTCCTCCTTCTTCTGTGGTTGTCTCCGCCACAAAAACAGTCTTGAAGGGTTTGTAGAACAAGGGGAAGAGGAAAAATGTCTAATTATGCCTTCTTGAATGACCAGCTCTCGAAGCGGACCTCCATTTTCGGTTTGCGTTTGTGGGTTGTTTTGGGTATTTGTGTTGGTGCTGCCATTGTTATTGTTCTGTTCCTCATTTCCTTATGGTTCACTTCCAGGCGTAACAGTTCCAATAAATCTAAACCCTCTTTGAACCCCATTATCCCAAATGTGTCTAAGGAAATCCAGGAAATACGAATTGACCATTCTCGGAACACTACTCATTCTGACCCCAAAGTTCAATTGGCTTCTAACCCTGAGCCTTTGCCGGAGGCAGAGCCTTTAGCGACGCTGCTTCAGACGGAAGAAGGAAGCCCACCTAGTGGACGCCATAGAATTCACATTGAAATTGGGAAGGACCATCGAATTTCTTACCCAGAGAGAGGTGGCGGTTCGTCCCACGGAAGTGGAGAGGCTCGTTCTGGTGATCAGGCGCCAATGACTGTGCCGGAGGTTTCGCATTTGGGTTGGGGCCATTGGTATACTCTCAGAGAGCTTGAATATTCTACTAATAGTTTTGCGGATGAAAATGTAATTGGTGAAGGCGGATATGGTATTGTGTACCGTGGGGTTCTTGAGGACAACACCGTGGTTGCCATCAAGAATTTGCTCAATAACAGGTTCTTCTTCGCATTTTATTTCTTTTTTCACACGGATCTTTGTAATTTCTCGCAGTTATGTCACTGCAATACGAGCATTTATCTTACGTTACAAGAATCCACAACTGCAATTGATACATTATGTTATTCCACTGGAAGAAATTTTATGCACTATTTCTTGTGTTCAGAGGACAAGCTGAGAAGGAGTTTAAGGTTGAAGTGGAAGCAATTGGACGTGTTCGCCACAAGAATCTGGTGCGTTTGCTTGGCTATTGTGCTGAAGGAGCTCACAGGTATTCTGATTTTCCTCCAAATTAATCCTGTAGAAGCTTAAGAAACTGTAAACACTCTCTTCTCTAGTTAAATTGAGAACGTGTGAGCATTCTGCTTGTCTTGTTGTAGGATACTTGTCTACGAGTACATTGATAATGGAAACTTGGAACAGTGGCTTCATGGAGAAGTTGGACCTTGTAGCCCTCTAACATGGGACATTCGAATGAATATAATTGTTGGAACAGCGAAAGGGTATGTTCTACATTGAGTTTGTGTTCACTATTTTGGTTGCAGATAAGTAATATTCTTCAACATCTTGCCATAGTTTGGAGTTTGACTTCACAAAATCACAGGTTAACATACCTCCACGAGGGACTCGAGCCTAAGGTTGTTCACCGCGATATCAAGTCAAGTAACATTTTGCTTGACAAGCAGTGGAATCCAAAGGTCTCTGACTTCGGCCTAGCGAAGCTTTTAGGATCAGAAAGGAGTTATGTAACAACTCGTGTGATGGGAACTTTCGGGTCAGTCTAAGTTGTGGAGTGAAATGTATTACTTGATTTCTAATTTTGAATTCATGAACTTGACAGAGTAACTTACACATTGCCGACTGGGGTTGTTTTGTAGATACGTAGCTCCAGAATATGCAAGTACTGGCATGTTAAATGAAAAAAGTGATGTATATAGTTTTGGAATCCTCATTATGGAGATAATTTCAGGGAGAAATCCAGTAGATTATAGCCGCCCTTCAGGAGAGGTGTGTTTCTCATCCAGATTATTTGTCATTGCATAACTTGGCCTATACAGGCTTCTGCTTTCACCATTAACTTTTCATGGTTGATTGGTGGATCAAACTTTCAGGTCAACCTAGTTGAGTGGCTTAAAATAATGGTTAGTAATCGAAACGCTGAGGGCGTTCTGGATCCTAAGTTGCCTGAAAAGCCTTCAACAAGGGCACTGAAGCGTGCTCTGTTAGTAGCTTTACGGTGTGTGGATCCTAATGTTCAGAAGAGGCCAAAAATGGGGCATGTAATTCATATGCTTGAAGCAGACGAGTTTCCTTTCCGAGATGTGAGTTAGCAGCATTTCAACTATTACTTAGACCAACTTGATGTGTGGGAATATTTATCTTCATTCCATAAAATTAGTTGCCTCTATAGTCTTGTCTTAAAAGTATTTTACAAAGAATAAGTTAATGAGTTATTTAAGCAAGAAATCTGGTTTATTTGCTTTAAACTATGTATCCGGTTTTTCCTCCTTCCATATCTTATGATCCACCATTGTCTCTCCTCAATATCTCAGGATCGTAGAGTGGGACGAGAACCAGGACGATCACTACTGAAGGAAAAGCTCATGGAAAGGCTTGTGAGTGAATCTGGAGAAAGCAGCGGATATGAAAGTGGAGCAACACAAGCAAGCCGACATCTATGGAGAAAGCAAGAACTTGAAGAACAACAGCCTCGCGAACCTCACACTTTAAGGTGATCTTGTATACCCAACCCACATTATTATCAATCAGGCTACACTCTAAAATGTAAGGATTATTTCTGCAGCCTCTCCCCCTTGCTGTACTGTATCAAACAATCTGTATAATGTTTTGTATCAATCTTTCTCAGTTTTGGGATTCATTCTAATGGTTTATAATCACCAAAATTAGATACCTGTAACTGTAAGTACAACATTTGGAAGGAAAGTTTTTAGTTAAATCTGAAATCCTATAAAGCTGATTTAACTGAAATGCCCTGAATTAAGGATGGTAAAAAGTGAAGGTGAGTACTTTTTAGGTTGAAGTTTGGTGGGTGTGATTAGAATCAAATAGGGTCCTACTGAAGTTTGGTGGGTGTGATTAGAATTAATTGGGGTCCTAGTCTTTCACGAGCATTACTGTTGGGGTGGGGACTTGGGTTTGTGAAGTAGAAGGAAGGAGAACCTTTATTTTTCTGGTTTACAGTAAAGGAACTGTTGTGTGTTTGGATTTTAGAATCTTGGACCACTCTCTTTAAAGTTCTTCGGGTAATGTTACTTGTAAAAAAGTCATTAGATTTCTTTTTTGCTTATTACTTTTGGCATTTCTGTTTTCTACTTCCAAAACCCTGAGTTCTGGTCACTGTTTTAGTATCTCTCTCTCTCTCTCTCAACACACACATGGCATTTCCTATCTTGAATCTTGTTTTTCATTGGTTATGAATTCTGCATGTGTTGAGCATTTATGCTAGTAGGGCAGAAGGCTTATGCCACTTTCCCCTTGAATTGACTCAATGATTGTTCTTTCACTTTCTTAAAGGTTGTTAATTGAATTTTAAACATTTAAGAATGGAAAAGATGATAATTTTGCTATATATCATTTCCCTCTCTAGTTGTGATAGTTAAACTCTTGTTAGAAGTAGGAATCACAAATGCACATTTGATCTCTTTTTAAGACTTTATTAGAAAAAAGAATTGCTTAGCATCATTAAACTCACTTTTCTTTTATTCAAAATCAACTATTTCAAAAAAGTTTAGACTTTTGTTTACAAATTGTATTCGAAAAGAGATTCGTACAATCTTAGATATGTTTGGTAGGCAAAATTCAAATATGCATTGGTAGGTACTCAAGATTTTAGAAACGATATTTAAATTCAAAATTACATTTTTCTTTTGAGTTTATTGCAAAGTTAGGACCTATATCTTAATTTGTTGGGAGAAGTGTGCAGGAGCAATGAACAAATATGCTCTTTGGGTGAAAAATGAGAACTTAATCCTTATACTTCATCACATTGTCCATACAAAAGATTTTGATGATTCAAGAAAATTGTGAATTATATTGAAAAATTAACAGAGACTTGAGATGATGCAGAACGATCTTTTAGAAAATACATCAGGTAAGAATAGCAGTGATAAATAAAGCAAAGTAGTGAATAATCATCAATAAATAAAGTAAGAATAGAGTTATGAGTAGAAGTAGAATTCAAGATATCATGATGAATTAAGCCAAAAAGGTGTATGACATAACATGAAGATGAAAATTTTGGGGAAGATAAAAGCAAGTTGTTTCACAAGCTTACAAATGATACATCATGGTAGCTGTTTTTTAAGAGTATTTGTGTATTTCTAATTGTGTAAAACGTGACAATAATTTTTTTTTAGAAGATAGGCTTTATTATTACAACTTTTCTTTAATTAAAACGAGTCAATAAAATTTTTATATATTATTAATTTTAAGGTTAAAACTAGTGAGTGAATTAGTAAATCTCTGAATACAAGACAAATATCAGGTATGCCTTAAAAGTTCAAATTGATTCAACTTGTCAAATTTAGATGTAAAAATGGATTTTTCTATCCAAACTATATTTAGAGTTGCAAATTACTCAAGTTAGCCTCGATGTTTTATTTTAACTAGGTTCAAGCATTTAATAGTCAATTTGTAAGTTTGTTTACATACATGATAATGACTAGGTTCATATATTTTCTTCACTGTATATGAGCATACTCGTAATTTTATATTTAAGATAAAACCAATTTAGTCAGAATGTTAAAGGTAAAACTACAAAATTCAAACCATAATAAGCGATCAATTCAAATACAAACACAAATGAGCATTCTGAGTTGCAAGTAATTGAAAGTTTAAGTTGCGTAAATAAACATAATACAATTCAATAAAATTATCCGAGAAGTTATTTTGAGAATCTAAAGGGTGACCCCAATGTGAAACACATCTAAAAACTCTGCATCTCAGTCCAAAACTAAATTATATCCTTTAAAATGATAATTAATGTTCGGGAATTACTCCCTTCAAAACTAAATTATTGAAGGAAAAAAAATCACCAGAACCAAGTCTAAAACTCTGGAGACATTTTCATCAACATCTGAAAAATGAATTAACCTTTGAGGTGAGGTTAACTACCTCATCTTAAGCGCCACCAGATCCGTATTTCTTCCCGAAGACGATCACCTGCAACTTATCGTAACCGGCAAGCACACCAGCACCTGCGACGGCACGGAGAATGTTAGCCCCAGCACCCTTGAAGAGAGACTTGGCACCTTCGTTCTTCAAGATCTGAGAGAAGGCATCCATTGAGCTCTTGTACTTCACTGCTTCACCAGATGTCATCATCATTCTTCTACGAACAGTGTCAATTGGGTAGGATGCAAGACCGGCACCGTTCGTGATGAGCCAACCAAGGGCAAAGCTAGCGAAGAAACTATCCTGCAGAGTCGCAAAATAAAAGTAGAATATAATCAGAACAGAGAAATTCAAACATTGGCATCCATTGATGAACCCAATTTATATAATCTCCACAGAAAAAAATTACAACCACTAGCACACTGACCTGCATCTTCCCGGTCAACAAAACAGGCTTTAGAGAATCGTACATTCCAAAGTATAAGCCTCGGTACACGATGATACCAACGCAAGAAATGTTAAACCCACGATATAGACCAGCAACACCATCAGACTGCAATGTCTTCCTGTAGACATCAACCAGTCCATTGAATTGCCTTTCTCCACCCTTCTTGGCAGCTTTGGCGTCATTAGCCAATCGGGTACGAGCATAGTCAAGAGAGTAAACAAAAAGAAGGGATGAAGCACCAGCTGCACCTCCGGATGCAAGGTTACCAGCAAACCATTTCCAGTAACCATCCCTGTCTTTCTTGAAGTTGAAAAGTCTCTTGAAGTAATCCTTAAAAGCAAAGTTCAATGCCTAGAGCAAGTAACCGTAAACAATTAGCTCAAGTAAAGTTGAGAAAATGGAGAGATAAAATTATACAACAGAAGAAAACCACTCACTTGAGTGGGGAAATAACGGATGACATTGGCAGTGTTTCCTCTCCACAATGAACCGAAACCCTCCTCTTGGATTGTGCGCTTAAAACAATCACCAATACCCTTATATGGCTCAGCCAAACGTCCAGATTTAATCATCTCATCTTGATTTTGAATTAAGAGTTTGACACGCTCAATTGGGGCAGCAGCTGTCTTGGACACAGCAGCAGACACACCACCCATAAGAAAGTCAATCATAAAGTTTCCTTTCTCTGCAGGGGCAGCAACAAAAATGGGGGATGCAGTTGAGGCAACCCTAGAAAGGTCAGTTGTAGCTACACAAGATTGCACAGCAGGATATTGAAATGCAACATTGGAATAATTGGTGATCGGTGCACGTCTCTGATAGAGTGCAGGATTTCTAAAGCCATCATCACAAGCCCGGAAACCCGAAGCAACCCTCGACTGAAGGGAGAGCTGACCAGCAACCTTCTGATAGATAGTGGGATGTTGACCCTGATCAGCCATGGCTACTTCTTCCCTGCAATAATTCCCAATGATTTCATCAGATGAGAAATACTCGTTTCAAATTTAGAACAAGAGATGACATTGAGACACCGATACAACAGTAGTGGACCAGAAGTAGAGTTTTGGTAAGGCAGGTAGCTATTCAAGGAAAATGAGTTCAATAAAGAATCGAAGAACAAAGTTAATATTTTATAAGCATCTTTTAATGTAGCAAATCAAGTAGTCTTCGTTGAAAAAGAGCTGTAATAACAAATGTCAAGGGTTGAAAAATAGTAACATGGTCAAGAGTTCAGATCATTTACTATAACATATAAACCTTAATTAAGTTTTACGAAATAACAAATCATGATAAATAACATAAGAAGAAAAAAAACGTACACAAACACCCCGATTTAAGGTTCGGCTCCAAACACTTAAAAGTAAAGAGTAAATGCATCCGTAAGAGGGCAGATTCATAACAAAAAAAATCGCTGATCCACAGTAAAACAATAGGAGACAACCAGTACGATAAGAGGTCTCCTCATCAGTCATCACTAAGAGGCCACACAGTCAGTACATGATGACAATATGCGAGTTTTATAAAAATACAACACATGAGATTAGATCGGAAAAAATGGGAACATAACAAAACCAAACAGAAACTAGAAAGTTCACATCAAAGATTCCGTTCACAAACTTCAACAGCAGAACTTCGGAAATAGTTAAGGTGAACAGTAAACGCTATAAGAGATATATTTAGGAAGAACAGATCTCAATCTAGAAGTAAATATGAGAAAACCAACAGACAAATCCGACAATCTGAAGTCCGTGCGATCAGAAATTTAAGAAATAGCGAAGGATCAGATCCCAGAAGTTAAAAAAAAAAAAGGAGTCAGAAAAAAGACGAATAAGGATCGTTTTTACCAAAGACGAACCGAGAAGAAAGTGAAAGTATAAAGAACTACCGGATCTGAAGGTGAAATTGAGAGTGATCGGTAAAAGAATTGTGGATCTAAAAGAGAGAAAGAGGAGTATACCTTAGGAGAAAACTGATGGCCGCGAGGGAAACTGGGAGGAGTTTGCCGCGGCTACAATGTCGCGTAGGACGAATGCGAAAACTTCAGGAGAAGAGAGGGTTTCCCGCTGCACCATGGGTCAGTATTAAGGGTTTAAAATGGGCCCTTATTGGGCCGGATTGGGCCTTTATTATCAAAAGCCTTTACCATAAGATTTTACGCTCTCTTACTTTACCAATATAGCAATTCCATTTAAATTTTATCTTTTAACGGAGTGAATTTTTCTCCTTTATTTTAAAAAAATCATTTTTAAAATATTTACAAATATAACAAAATCTATCTAAATTTATTGATGTTACAAATCTATTATTGATAAATGTAAATATTCAATTATAGATCATAATAGGCCATAAAAATCTAACAGCAATATAAATCTATCACTAATACACACCAAACTTATTAAAAATTAAAATTTTAGTGTGTTATTACTCAATCATTCTTTTTTTTTTTTCAATGTTAGATGGGAGGTTCAAACTTTAATTTTGCTTCTTCACATGTCACTTGAACATACCACTAGAAATAAAATAAAATTTATTGACATAGATATTGATTTTATTTGTTAATTAGTATTGACACATTATGTTTATGTGTCTATTTTTTATTGACAAAGTATTATTAATTAAAAATGGTACAAACTGTCATTAACGACTTAGTATAAAGTTGAGAAATTGAAAAATTGAAGGCCAAATTGATAATTAAGGCCTATATTATATACTTTAAATAATAACAACAATAAGAAAGTTGATTAAATGGTGCTCACTTGTGCACGCCTTTTTTATTTTTTATTTTTATTTTTTATATATTGGTCATAGATTAAACGAAAAGGCATTTCTATAAGTAGCCATATGTTAAATTACAATATTAACAACTAGTATCATAATCCATAATTTAATCAACATATAGTATGTGTTTTTCAAATATTCCAATTCCATTATAAATAAAAAAGCATTATTAGTATGTTAAATTACAATATCAATCTCTAATTTCGGTTATTAGTATAATAAATTACCATTTAGATCTCTAAAATTTTGAAACATTTAATATGTTTATGAGCTTTTAATTTCATAACAGTAATGTTTATTTTCTAAAAAAACAATCAATTACACCAAATACATATAACTCGTTAGACACCATTTTTAAACTTTTATTTTTTACTTTTTGCTTTTTTTGTATAGACATTCACTTTGGACAATATACATTATTCATCCCTTTAGTTTCTCTCTCTCTCCCATCATCACTGCTCTTCCATTACACAAACAAACAAACATGAAAGCGAAATTACATATCCATCTTTATTTTGAAATTTGGGCATCACATTCCTCGGAGTAGGTGCAAGACGGACTCAACCCAAATCTAACATATGCTGGAATTCCTTCGGCCCTTCTTCATCAATGTTCCTCGCAAAAAGGTTTTCTTCATTTGCATTACAGAGGCCTCCAACTTAGACCGTGTACAATTCTCACTCCATCCTCATCCAATTCTTCTTAACTGCCACTTTGTTCCAATATTTTCCCATTATGTTTGGGTATTGTTTTGTAGTTGAATGTTAAGCAATATGATTCGTGATTTAGTTAGGGGGAAAATAAATACATAGATGATTTAGTTATGATTTTTGCAAGAAAAATAGGACACGGTAGAGAGTTTTATTCAATGTCAATAAAAGGGTTCTCATGGGCCTCTAATGAACTATAAAGCATATTTTTGGTATGAAAGTCATAGAATTTAGGCGAGAATTTGAGGGGTTTGGCCACTTATTTGATGTGTTCATTGTAGAGATTGAATGGTCTATTTTGTGCAAATTTGACTTTTATTCAAGTGGTGGCCGGTGGGTTGTTGAAGTTCTTTATATTATTTATTTTGAAGTTCCAACTAAGTGGGCGAATTACCAAAATCTGAATAAAATATAAATATTAGTACACTTAAAACTACTCATGTTGTCAAATTTAGTGGTGAGAATGGATTAGTTGATTCGATCATTTATTTGCATACATAATAATGTTACTTACCAGATTCATATATTTTTTTCGTCGTATTTGAGGATTCTGAAAATGGAATATAGCTAGAGAATAACAAGGCAAACACATTAGTAACCACAATACTTGTTTGAATGAAAAAATCAATCATTTGTGCATCTAAATCATATATCTTTGCATTCATTTGCTAACAATTGTTACGTAAAATGCTAATTCTTGATCTCTCCATGCGGACTGAAAGATGAAGAAACTTTAGTGTATGGCTATTCTAAGAGCTAAAAAAAGAGTTAAAGATTTAAAGGCAGATTGGTTTGATTTTTGAATTTCTAGATCACAAAACATTCCGTCTACTACAAGCCCCCAGATGAACATCCTCAGTTGTAAAGTAAGTGAAAGTTTCACTTAAATAAACAGAATACAATTAAATCAAAATATCTGAGAAATTATTTTGAAATTCTAAAGGGTGATCCCAATGTGAAACACTTCTAAAAGCTCTGCATCTCAGCCGAAAACTAAAAGTATAGCCTTTTAATAACTGAAAAGTTTGGGAATTACTCCCTTCAAAACTAAATTATTGAAGGAAAAAAAATGGCCGGAACAAAGTCCAAAACTCTGGAGACATTTTCATCAACATCTGAAAAATGAATAAACCTTTGAGGTGAGGTTAACTACCTCAAGCTTAAGCGCCACCAGATCCGTATTTCTTCCCGAAGACGATCACCTGCAACTTATCGTAACCGGCAAGCACACCAGCACCAGCAACGGCACGGAGAATGTTAGCACCAGCACCCTTGAAGAGAGACTTGGCACCTTCGTTCTTCAAGATCTGAGAGAAGGCATCCATTGAGCTCTTGTACTTCACTGCTTCACCAGATGTCATCATCATTCTTCTACGAACAGTGTCAATTGGGTAGGATGCAAGACCGGCACCGTTCGTGATGAGCCAACCAAGGGCAAAGCTAGCGAAGAAACTATCCTGCAGAGTCGCAAAATAAAAGTAGAATATAATCAGAACAGAGAAATTCAAACATTGGCATCCATTGATGAACCCAATTTATATAATCCCCACAGAAAAAAATTACAACCACTAGCACACTGACCTGCATCTTCCCGGTCAACAAAACAGGCTTTAGAGAATCGTACATTCCAAAGTATAAACCTCGGTACACGATGATACCAACGCAAGAAATGTTAAACCCACGATATAGACCAGCAACACCATCAGACTGTAATGTCTTCCTGTAGACATCAACCAGTCCGTTGAATTGCCTTTCTCCACCCTTCTTGGCAGCTTTGGCGTCGTTGGCCAATCGAGTACGAGCATAGTCAAGAGAGTAAACAAAAAGAAGAGATGAAGCACCAGCTGCACCACCGGATGCCAGGTTACCGGCAAACCATTTCCAGTAACCATCCCTGTCTTTCTTGAAGTTGAAAAGTCTCTTGAAGTAATCCTTGAAAGCAAAGTTCAATGCCTGGAGCAAGTAACCGTAAAACAATTAGCTCAAGAAAGTTGAGAAAATGGAGAGATAAAATTATACAACAGAAGAAAACCACTCACTTGAGTGGGGAAATAACGGATGACATTGGCAGTGTTTCCTCTCCACAATGAACCGAAACCCTCCTCTTGGATTGTGCGCTTAAAACAATCACCAATACCCTTGTATGGCTCAGACAAACGTCCAGATTTAATCATCTCATCCTGATTTTGAATTAAGAGTTTGACACGCTCAATTGGGGCAGCAGCTGTCTTGGACACAGCAGCAGACACACCACCCATAAGAAAGTCAATCATAAAGTTTCCTTTCTCAGCAGGGGCAGCAACAAAAATGGGGGAAGCGGTTGAGGCAACCCTAGAAAGGTCAGTTGTAGCTACACAGGATTGCACAGCAGGATATTGAAATGCAACATTGGAATAATTGGTGATCGGTGCACGTCTCTGATAGAGTGCAGGATTCCTAAAGCCATCATCACAGGCACGAAAACCCGAAGCAACCCTCGACTGAAGAGAGAGCTGACCAGCAACCTTCTGATAGATAGTGGGATGTTGAACCTGATCAGCCATGGCTACTTCTTCCCTGCAATAACTTCCAAAAACCACGTCAGATGAGAAATTCTATTTCAAATGTAGAACCGAAATTAAAGAGAAACTATCCCGACAATAGGCCAAAAGTAGAGATTTTGAAAGGCATAGATAGCTATTAAAGAAAAATGAGATCCTGCAACCGTGGACTATAAATCTTCGTTGAAAGCAGATCTAAAATGACGAATGCCAAGAACGGTTGAAAAATAGCAACATGGACAAGTATTTAGAGATCATTTGCAACATAACATATGAACCTTTAATGATTCATCAAAGCCCAATTCGGCAGAACACAAAATGATTAATAAGATAAGAAAATAAAAACGTATACAAACACATCATTTTAGTCTCCGAATCAGAGCATATAAACCAATGAGGAAATACATCCACAAGAACACAGATTCATAACTAGACATTTGCTGATCCAGAGTGAAACAACAGGAGACAATCACTATGAGAAGAGGTTTGCTCGTCCCTTAGAGGCCACGTATTCAATCTATCATGACAATATAAGAGGTGAAAAAAAATACAACACATGAAAACAGATCGAAAAGAATGTAAACATAACGAAACCGAACCGAAACCAGAAAATTGACATAAAATAAAAACAAAAAGTAAACTCGTAGTTAAGGCGAACAGTAAACAACAACAGGTGATATATTTTGGAAAAAACAGTATAACAACCAAAAATAAATAAGTAAAAAAAGTTGATTTACAGATCTCGATCTAGAAATTAATACGACAAGACCAACACACAAATCCGACAAACTGAAGTCCGTGGAATCATAAATTAATGAACTAGCGACGGATCAGATCCCAGAAAAGGGGAGAAGAAAGACGCATAAGGATCGGTTTTACGAAAGACGAACCGGTAAGAAAGTGAAGCTATGAAGAACTAACGGATCTTAGAATGAAATTGAGAGTGATCTGAGAGAGAAGTGGTGTATCTAAAAGAGAAAAAGAAGATTATACCTTAGGAGAAAACTGATGGCCGGGAGGGAATTTTGGAGGAGTCCGCCGCGGCTACAATGTCGCGTTGGAATAAGGCGAATATTTCAGGCGGGGGAGAGGCTTTCGCGCTGCAATATAATGTCGGGATTAGGGGTCTAAAATGGGCCGCTATTGGACCATGTTGGGCCTTTATATGAAAGCCCTTACCCATGAGATTTTGATTATCGACTTTTATGGTTATTAATTAACGTCTGGACATATCCTTTGAACATACCGTTAGAAGTTGTGTTAATTAGTATTTAAATATTATGTTACGTGTCTAGTTCTGTTGATTATGTGATAATTAAGAATGGTAGAATGTTTTTATTAAGATTTGAAAGTTTAAAAATGTGATAACTAACTATAAGATTGGGGTTTGTTTTACATACTTTTTTTCAATACAACATTCCTAATAAGAAACATAAAGTGAAAAATAACTATCGTCTTTTAAAATATGGTCTACTCATAGAGAGTGTGATCTTCAAGCCAAATGAATGTCAATTGATGTGTGCAACATGTGTAACAAGTTCGAGCAACTGAAGTTACATTGCAATTAATAAAGGCAAAGCCTTTGATTTCTCTACTTCAATCTAGCTCATGTAGGAAGTCAGTAAAATACCGAATATTTAATTTGATTTTGCTATAGGGAGGATAATTTAATTACTACTATATATTTATATAAATTACAATTCAATCTATATTATTTTTTAATGGTTTGATTTATCGTTTGCATTTGAATCTCTCACTACTATTATACGTTTATTTTCATATTTCAAATTTAAATATTTTTGTTAACGGTATCAATCTTTAATATTTTCCATAGCTATAAATATGTTGAATTACTATTTGGATGGCTAAAATTTTAAAATATATCTCTACTTACTAAAAAATAATAAGTAAGCTTTAGAAAAAAAAGTTTGCTAATTGGTCAATTTATCCTTGAAAACTACGTTAAAACATGCACAATCAAATACCTTATAAATGTTATTAGCACTAGCATGTAACTTTTAACATTTTGCTACTCGGTTGCTTTCCAACATCGATGGCTACAAAGACATACGTGTGAGCTAAAAATCAATCTTTTTAACACTTGAGTTATTTTTTCTTTTAAAAAAATCTTTTGGGTGCAGAATCAAATTCTCGCCATTTTTATCGAGTATATAAAGTCTCAACAACTAAGTTGTACTCGTGTTGACTTTTAACATTTATGAGATATCTGTTACTAGGACATGGATCAAAAGCATAAAAAATAGAAGCATGATATGAATATGCATGTAAAATCGAAGGTTGTAAAATACTATTCACCCTATTAAAAAAAACATGTGAATTACTATTTGGTCCCTAAAAAGTCGTAGTTGTTAAGTTTTTATTTTGAATCCAAATAGTTTACAAAATCGTAACGAAACACAATTATTTGATCATCATAACAACAATAAACATGACATATTTATAATTCTCATGTTGTAATAAAAAAACAATGAGTCTATATAATTAGATATAAAAAGAGACGTTTAGTTAGCGATAAAAAACAAAGAGTTGAGTTAGTAATAAGTGTAGGAAAGTAATTGTGAAAGTTGATACAAATAATTAATAAAAGAAATGAGAGTGTTTTAGTAAAAAATGTGAATTAACACGAATAAGAAGAAGGTAGTAATATAGGTTTTAAATTATTGGTAAAGAAAAGGAAAAGCAAATATTAAAAGGCCGCCAAATAACATAAACGTTTTGATTTACAAAAGATAATGAAAAGAAAAAAAGGATTTTGGCAGCTGCCCACGCACATGGATTGGTTACACTTCACATGCTCCGTTTCCACCCTCTTACCACCGACGCAACATAACGTTTAACATTAACTCCATAAATCCTAATTTTCAATTGCTTAACAACTCATTGTCACAATATCACAAATAATAATAATAATAATAATAATCTCTTCTATTATTATTTTTTTACTTATTTATATACACACACATATATAATTATGAATTGTAAAGTGTCTCATTTATTACAAAAATCTATTCTATTTTAATTATATATATATATATAAATGGAAGGGTTTAGGCTTTAGCGTGTTCAATAATGAAGATTCGTGTTGGCGGTGCCAACTGTAATCTAGCTGTCAGTAACTAAAATTCCATTGCCCAAAAATCTCTCCTTCTTCAGCCTTACGCCAAAATTTCATCTCCCATTCCCCTTTTTACCCTTTTTTTCCTTCTTCTGTTTTTAATACTCACTTCACAAAACCGCGTCTCCCCGTCTTCAATGGCGTTACTCTTTCCACTTTCACTCTCTTCATCTTGATTCCAAACTCAAATCAACCCACTACAATCTTCCATTCTACCTTAACCCAACTCCCATTTCTTCAACACCAAAGCTTTACCCCAATAACTCCCACAATGCACGCTAAAACCGACTCCGAAGTCACCAGTATCGCCCCTTCTTCTCCGACGAGATCTCCTCGCCGTCCTGTCTACTTCGTCCAGAGCCCTTCCAGAGACTCACACGATGGGGAGAAGACTGCCACCTCCTTTCACTCTACTCCTGTTCTCACTAGTCCCATGGACTCCCCTCCCCATTCTCGCTCCTCCGTCGGCCGTCACTCTCGAGAATCTTCCTCCAGTAGGTTTTCTGGATCTCTTAAACCTGGATCCAGGAAGATCACTCCTAATGACGTCTCTCGCGGGGCCCATCGGAAGGGTCAGAAGCCATGGAAGGAATGCGATGTGATCGAAGAGGAAGGTCTTCTTGAAGATGAAGATCGGGGAAAATCTCTTCCTCGTCGCTGTTATGTTCTCGCTTTCATTTTGGGATTTGTTGTTCTTTTCTCTATGTTTGCTTTGATGCTTTGGGGTGCTAGTAGGCCGATGAAGCCCAAGATCACTATGAAGGTAAAACCACAATAGCAATGCAATACATTTTCTATATTAGGGATTTTTTTCTTGTTTCTTGTTCGTTGAATTTCCGATTTTTTTACAGAGCATTACATTCGAGCAATTCAAAATCCAAGCCGGTTCCGATTTTACGGGCGTCGCCACTGATATGGCTTCCGTAAATTCAACTGTGAAACTCATTTTTCGAAACACCGGATCATTCTTCGGCGTCCACGTCTCTCCAACTCCCGTCGATTTATCATATTCCGAAATCACAGTCGCGTCAGGAACCGTAAGTTCCCTAAACCCTAACCCCCAAATTTCTTCTCATTCAATCTCTAACAAATTGTCGGAATTTTCAGGTTAAAAAGTTCTATCAATCACGGAAGAGTCATAGATCTCTGACAATCAATGTAATCGGCACCAGAGTCCCACTGTACGGAAGTGGAGCAAGTCTGAGCAGTTCCACTGGAACCCCCGAAACTCCATTGCCGTTGAAACTGAGATTCGTGATCAGATCCAGAGCCTACGTGTTGGGCCAATTAGTGAAGCCAAAATTCTACAGACACATCGATTGCCCCATAATTTTCGATCCCAAGAAACTCAATGTCCCCATGTCGCTCAAGAATTGCACAGTCGTTTGAAAACAAAAACGAAAACGGAAACGAAATCGTGAATCACTTCAACATTTATTAAAATCAGTACTTGTTTTTTTGTTCTTGAGGTGTCTAGGAAATGGCGGACTGCGACAACTCGAACAGAAACGGGGGACGCCAGAACGGGAAGGGTAAAAGTGGAATAAGCGACAGAAACGGGGTTTCGATTGGCTGCCCGTTTGCCCGACTAGTGCAATACAGGTTGGTTTCCGGGCAGCGACATGTGAATGAATGTTGGCTTTTATTTTATTTTTTTCGATTTTTAATTATCTCATTCTTTTAATTACCATATGTGTGAGTGATGATAATCATAATATATATCAAATCAATTTTTAATTTACATATTTTTGCTCCATCATTGTACTATTATTATCATTCTTAATAATGGTTTACTAATAAACTTTAGATTTTGATTTGTTCATAATGGACGGTGGCTGATTGGTAAAATAATTGCGTCTGGAAGGCTGTGTTTGTCTTTTGGATGTTTGTTGTTTATTGCAATTAAAAGTCAAACTTGATAACAATTCATTATATATTCATATGCATTTCTTTAATCCATATAGCAAGGGATGCATGTGAAGTGATGTTCTTTATTTTATTAGTATCAATAAACCCACTTCCTAGTTTTATTTGTTTGTATCACTGGGAACGAAATCTAAATTGGATCTTTGATTAATAGTAGATTTGTACTTCCATTCGAATTATGATGGTTAAGTTTGATCAATACAAAAATCCTATAACATTGCTCTTTGATTGATAATCTGTTTTTGTTGGGGTTTGGTAAGAGCAGAGTTAGAGTGAAAGGAGTAGGGATGTTTTGATGTTGTTATTACAGAACCCATTCGATATGTACTTAATTAATCAAACTCCTCGTAATGTTATTATAATTGTACATGTAAATTAAGTTGTTTTAGGATTAGGCTCCTATAAATGGATCGTTTGTATCTTGTGTGTGAAAATTACATCCATTTTATATACTCAATCACTCTCTCGCTTTGAAATCTCATCGTCTCTTGTGTCGGTCCTCTAAGTTCATCAAATATTAATTCACACTAAATATCCTACAAATATTGTATCTGATTTGATTTGTCCTGAATCATTGATCACTCTTTTGAAAAAATAAGGTTTTAAAATTGAAAGCAAAATCAATAACTAACATAATGCAAACCAACAACTAATATAAGCTATCTCATGACATAACTCTCTCATTCCACACAAATTGAAAATGGAAAAATTCCCTATGTTACATAATATCTTTAATCAGTGTACTAAGTATGCATATAATTATATTGTCTAGCATTGATGTAAACTCGTTACTTTGATTTTGGAACCACAAAAAAGTCATATAGTTAGAAAAAATAGTGCTTACTTTTATACACAACGAGTTTCCTCCTCAGCCAACATGGAACTTTGTGGTCATACACTCTCTAAAGTCTAACATATCTATATACAATAGTTATACTTTGAGCATTACTCTTGTAACTTTCTCATTCATTTCACCTAAAATGTTTCATACCTTTAGAGATAGTTGTCATCTCACTATATATATATATATATCTACAAAGGTGAAACTAGTGATAAACAGCTATTTCAGCCAAGATTTGAAGAGTAGAGTTTAGATCTTCCTTCATTCTTCAAAAGCTTGTATACTCCAATCTCAACTTTGTTTTCTCTGTTCCTTTTGGGCTTTTCTAACTCAAACTGAGATCACATCATTCCCAACACTTTCGGGGGAAGATGAATGTGAAACTGTGCCACTTTAATGTACAATTATCCCAGGGCCCAAAAATTGAGCTCATTTGTACTGAACCCATGAAATGGGTCCAGCCCACACTAATCCCAAGTGTCTTAATGCTTAGGAAGCACAAGGCCCAACTGCACTGAAGAAGGTAACAATAGTTTAATGAGAGTATGAATTAATTATGCTTTAATCTATCATATAATAATACTAATCTTCATTCTATGTATATTCCAATCATACATTAATGATAATACAGTACTACTAACCAATAATAACATAACGTGGGTGAAATTGCAAAGGTCCTTAGCTCCATTATTCAAACAAAGAAAAATATGGAGCAATTGCTGAATGGGTTTTGGAATTAGAAGAAAAGTGAAGAGAGTGAGGGAGATAGATTTTAATGAATTTTGTTTGGCTTATGTAATGATGGGTTCGAAAGTGATGACAAAGAGGAAAAAATGAAAAATGGTTGTGCCATGATTATAAACTATATGTATAATTAGTGTTACATTAATTATTGAATCTCCACTTCCACTTTCACCACCGCAAATCTCAGCCCATACAAGTCCTGTCATACTCATACCTCTTTGCCTTTTTCTTTTTTCGATCTCTCTCACACACACACACACAGTCTCTCTCTCTCTCTCTCTCTAAATAATAATAATAAGAAGAAAAAGAAAAGAATTTGAAAAAATGTTGTTTTTTGTAATGTAAATCTGTAGTGGACAGACTGAAATTCCATTAAGGAATAAGGAGTGGGACTTTGGTTTCACTTCAATCATCGATCCAACACTCCTTATTCCCTATAAAGCTGCTTCTCTCATTTCCTTTCCTATCCTTTTTTTTTTTTACTAACTTTCTTTTATTTTTATTATTTTTTCCGTTCCTTCGTTCTTTGTCTTTGTGGGGTCTTTTGTGCCTTTCTTCCACTTTGTATCTATTTGTTTTTCCTCATAGATTTTATGAATCATTCATCTCTTTCAAAAAAAAGAAACAAAGGGAAAAATTAAAATCTTCAAATCCCACTTTCTCACACACAGAAACAGTCTACAAAAAAGACAAAAAATAAAGAATGATAAGTTTATGATCAAATGGAATAAAGAATATTTATATATATTAAGGTGTGTGTGTGTATATATATATAGTGTGTTGAAAAGACATTATGTTGTATGGTGATAATGTTCTGAAGTTTGTTATGTTTTATAGTTTTGAAGGAGAAATTATAAGGAGGAACTGATAAATGATGGGATTGGGAATTGATGGATAAGAAATGTGTGTATTTGTTATTATTTTTATTTTTTACTTTTTAGGGGATGGATCGTGAAAACAGCTTAGAGTTTCTTTAATTAAAGCCAACATCAGAAAAAAGCACCAGCATTGTAAGTTTTGGTTCCACTTTTGGTAACAGTAGACGTGATGCTATAAAGGGCAAAAATTAAAAAAACAAAAACTCAGATTTCAAGTCTCTACTCCTATAATCTAATTTACTAACTTTCAAGCTCTTTTCTTTCTTTAAAATAATATATATATATATATACATAATAAAAGTTTGATCATATGGAATTTAAACCAATAATTTCCTTTTCTTTTCAAAATGAATATAATTGATAACACAAACACACACAATTCTTTTGTTGTGTTTTGTTTTTTTCTCTTGGAAAAATACTTTTTTTTTTTCACATTTAAAAATTCTACATTTTTAATCTCAACTTTTTCATTACATCTTCACTCTCAACCACTAACATAAATATCTAATAATTAATTTAAAAAGAATCATGAAGTGGAAATTTGAATTTGATTTTAATAACAGTGGAAAATAGTTAAACTTAATTAATTATAATTATTTTTAATTAATCAACATTAAAGATGAAAAATGAACCTTTAATGAAAATCTTAAACCTACACACAAAACTGAATCATTGAATGGATAGCATTTTGAAAACATCTAAAGCAAATGAAAACTATACTTTAAAATCAAAGTGTGTGTGTGTGTATATATACAATGTTAAAGGAAATATTAAGGTCCCATAAGATTGGAATAGAAGTAATGTGTAAAATGTAATATAAGATGGGGGGGGACAAAGGTGAAGGGGAAAGGGAGTGTTAGTGTTACCCCAGAAAAGGGACCGGGGAAATTCTATGGCTTTAGCTGAACGATCTGCATCTGATGACTCAACATGCAATCCCCTTTTCTTATTGACGTGATTGAGCAGCCAAAAGTTTTTTTGTTCCATAAGTGGATAATTAGGTGGTGGGTTTTATAAGGAAAGAAAAACACATATGATTAATTATTTATTTACAAAGACATTCATACCCCTTATATATATTCATCTCACACCCCCAAAACCAAAAAAATAAAAATAAATATCCTTCAAATCATTCATACATGATTCTATGACCAAGTTGAGGTTAACTTTGGTAGAATTATTAACACACACACACACATATATTTTCTTTTGTAAATTGGAAAAAAAAATGGCATAATTGACAATCATTTAGGGCAAAAAAGACAGAAAAGATTGAAACTTTAAGCATGAGGATAGAAAATGGAGGGACCCAAATGAATATTTAGGTTTTTGATATGGATCATATATATGACATTAATTACTCTGAATCCCTTGGATTGGGGGAAGAAGGGTTTTGGGTGCAAAGGCTATGTTATGGTATTAGGGCAAAGGGCAAAAATGAATGGGACCCTCTCTTTTTCAATCTATATACCCTTTTTCATTTTTAACATTGATTATCTATACACACACACACACATAGGTAAGTCATATAGTATAAAAAGAAGAGAAGGGGAAGGAGAAGAAAAAGAATGTGATATCCATGTGATCTAACAGCCTTTATGTTCCCCTCTTCCATCCACATTCTAAAACATCTCTTCCTTTCTTTTTCTTCCCCTTCTTAATCTTTGATCATATTTGAATAATCAATGCACATGTGTGTTCATGTTTTGTACTAAAGAAAAAGAAGAAAAAAACCATTGCTAGGCCCCCATTGATTTTGCAAGCCTAGGGGTCGGCCATTACCTGGTCATTTCACCCATTTAAAGCATGTCATTAGTGGAATTCCAAGGCCCAATATCACATCAACTTGTCAGTTTTGATCATTCTAACCTTCCATCTCAATTTTGTGTTTTCTCTAAATCTACTCCTATCTTTTTTTTGGGTTGTTGTAACATGTACAAGTTATTCCTGTGAAATCAACTATGACCAAAAAATTAGTGTGTAATTCAACTAATCGATAGTATGTTAATTACATTTATGAGTAGATGAAGAACTATTTACTATTAGAAAGAATCATTCAAATTATAGATCAAAGATGCCTTCAGGGTCTAAAGAGTTTATAGAGTCCACTCTCTAGACTCTTATACTCAGTCGTTTGAGCGCAACATAATATGTATATTCAAAGCATTCCAACAATTATATCCTTTGAACAGTCAATTAAGATAGTTAATTGATTACAACCAACGAGAACAAAATTACATGTTTTATTTTTATTACTAAATATGTGAATTTCATTTCATATTACACTAATCAAACAACTCATTAAATGTTTAAAACTAAGATTTTTAAAAAAGGTTGGTATGTTGATACGAGAGACTCTAGTATGAAAATGTATTTTTCAATATGAATGTGTCTATAATATATATATGTTGGAGCTCAATTTTTTTTTTAAAAGGTATTTTGGTAACATATTTGGATTGGGTGGATCCATGAAGTGGAAGCAAAAAAACATGGAGTAAGCTCATTTCATATTCAAGTGATGTCCTACAATAGGTTCTAATGCTCACGGAAAATAATGAAGAAGAAAATATGCCTTTTTTATTATTATTTGTAGAAGGGTTTGTGGTTGGTGACTTAGCTCTAGGGCTTCTTTAGTATAAAGAAAAGGTAGAGAGGAAAAAATAATGAGGAAAAGGAAAGATAATGTGGGGGAAAGACATGAGACATTTATTGTATTTTCTATCCTTTTGATGATATACTCTTTGTAAAGTGACCTAAAATTAGCTTTATTTGTTGATAAGAAACCATTGGTCATATGAAAGTTCAATTTTTTATATGAAAGTTTCTTTTGAATTAATTAGAGGGACTGTGTAGGTCTCAATTTGGTGCAAGTCTCATCTTCCTATTTTTTAATGTCTTTTGTTGGAGAAAATCAAACTTTTGCATGGAAGTATATATATATATAGTCTAACCCCCTTTTTCTAAAGAGAGATATTTTTAAATTGGTCTAACCTTCTTTTTAAGTTAGGGTATTATCAACTTCCAATTAGAAAATCAATTAGCATTACTAAAATAAGATACCAAATCTTTGTATATACAAAAAAAATATCTTAATATAAAAAAAACAATGAATGCCATGTTAGTTTTTTTTTTTTTTTTTTAATTAGTGATTAATAAAAAATTAATTGTGTAGATAAAAATACTTCAAAATCAAATTTTATGATTAAATTTAAAACTTTAGATACTAAAATGTACTCAAACTTTATTTACAAAAAGTATAAATTTCTCTATTTAATTTTAGCACCTATGTATCTACACTTATGGATCCTTATTACTCCTGTGACTTGTTAAAAAATAAAACTATACACATGTAAGTCAATATTTGAGCCATAGTCATAAAGTTAGAAAGTTAAGATTCTATTGGTTATCATTGCCATTGAAAATTTATTTGCACACTTCAATATATTTGATAATTGTTCAAAAAGAAAGATTTAAAATTGCCTACTAGTTTTTATATCGAAACAAGTCTATTAGTCAAATTAAGATAGTGTTGTGATAAGAAAATACTCAAAAGCTTTAGTAGATGAAATTATTGAACCTAGCATGTTTGAAGAATGTGACCGCAAGAATTCACCTTTGATTAAACGGTGGATCTAGAAAAATTATTGAATGATTGAAATGGTACTATGATTTTTCAAGCTTGGTGCCAAGCCAAGTTTATGTTGGATCGGTATGGCAATCGTAGAGGGGTGAATATGGTTTAATTAAAGTTTTTAATAAATAAAAAGGTAAATTCAACTAATTAGATATTTTTTAATAAATTAAATAAAGAACTTTGTAAAATTTGTTAAATAACAAGATTGATAAAAATATATGAATGGAAGTATGCAATCAAACTCAACCAATAAGAATATGTAACTAAAATTAAATTAAAAAATAATTAGAAAAGAGTTAGAGAAGAAGACACAGTAATTTTATAGTGATTCGGTTAAACTCAACCTACATCCACTTTCCCAAGCACCTTTTGGGATTTTGATTGAAAATCTTCTTTTGACTCTTTCCACGGATTTGAGCTGAAACCGATTCTTGCTCCTTTTTCGGGTTCAAGAACAAATCCGATCCTTTCCACGGGTTAGGATCCAACCGTTACAATATGTTGAACTTTTAAATCACACAAAAGAAAACTCTCTAAAAGAGTGAATATACAGTTTGAAGCTCACAAATTTAATCCTCACAAGAATAAGATGAAAATAATAAAAATTAGAAGCTTTAGAGAGAATAACAATGTTGGCTTTTCACTTTTTGAGGATCGTAAAGTTTTAATAATTTTGTATTTTAAAATTTGGGAAAAGTGAAGTATTTAAAAAGAAAGAAAAGATAAATTCAAAATCATTTTGGGTCATTAGATATAAGTAAAAAAAAATGAATGGTTGAGATTTAAACTCAAATAGCCGTTAGACACAATACAAATAATAATATAATAATATGTCTTTTCAAAAGTCTTTGTTTAAAAACCAATCAAGCAACTTCACAATCTTTTAAAAAAACTAGCCATTAGATACCAGTAAAAATAATAATATTAAAGTCATTTTCTTTATAAAAGTCAATAAAATATAACCAAAAGCCACATTTGTTACTCTCCATTGCTCCAAGTGACTTTCTCTAATTGGTTCAAATTGAATGCTTGGCCGCCACGACACCATCTCGAATATTTTTTCGTTAAGCTTCTTTTAGCAATATTTTCTTCGTTTGAACTTCGATTTGGGTGATTCAAGAGGCGTTAGAATCATCTTTCCAAGCTCTACGTTATGGACTATTCAAATTAATAAAATTGTCGATAAAAAAAAAATTAGATTTGTTATCATCAAAACATAAATTAATTAATTAATTAAAATTAATTAATTTAAGATTAAGGGCCAAAAAGCCAACAGTTTAGAGGTCATGACGTGGTCTTGCCTATAGGTTTTTTTTTTTTTTTCTTTAAAGAATGAATAATGAGTATGGGGAATAAAACCTAATTATTTTAATTACAATGAAGCCAAAGGGTTGTAAATATTCATTTCAGGTTGGGAATACCATATTTTTTGGAAGGGACATTTGATTGATAGCATACAATAAATATATAAGAAGAAATTATGTCTTCCCAGAAGCTAAGGTAAGTTTTTGATTTGCCTTCGAATTACAACCCGTCATTACGTTCTACAACCAAATATGGGCAGGTTAAGAAGTATATATATGTTTAGTCATTAATTGGTCTATACTCATTTAAGTTTATTTAAGTAATTATAAGGAAAAGATTGTCAAGTCATTCAATTAAATTGCTCACACCATTGTCTTAAGATAACTCGGTTATGAATTAACATAAGATTCATGATTAATCAGCTTTCTTAAACTTTATTTGTACAACATTTTTTATAAAAAAATTTCTTATATATGTTTAAAGAACAATATACTAGATTAATTTTCTTAAAGAAAGAAAAAAGAAAAAGAAAAAAGTTAAAGGTTTGAATATGGTAAAGGTGGTATGAATGGTGTCAACGGGTACATTTTGTTTATCCTTTAATACTAATTTCTTGGAATCGTGAAATTGTAAAATATTTGTGAACGAAATCCATACACCAAACCAAGCAAAAAAAAGGAATTGGGTTAGGAAAAAGAAAACTTAAATTTGACTCATGGTTGATTTTTGGGGAGTACTAAAAAAGATATATATAGGAATAGGAAGAAAAACAAAGGGTGTGTGTGTGTGTATGTGTGTTGTTGAATCAATTAGGCATTAATTAGGGAGTGTGATTTCTTTGTAGGATCCATATACCCCTCGTGACCCTTTAATTCATCTTTCTCTCTCTCTCTCTCTCCTTAAATATACACTTAAATATTACTCTCTTTTTCTTTTATTTTACCCTTTCTTAAGACGTACCCTCCACAAAAATGCTTCTTCTTTTCTTTCAAAAAAGTAATTGATTGTAAAAAGCTTTAAACTTTGTTAATTTCTTTAGACCAAACTATTTCCAATGAAGAAAATAACCTTTTTCTTTTCTTTTCTTTTTCTCCTAAATGGTTTTAAAAGGTTTTGTCGGAATAAAATTATATATAAAAAATAGTGTTAAAAGACGTAACTTTCTTTCCATGGTTTGATTAAAGTGTTCATATAGTATAATAATAAAACAAAGGACATTATTAAAAACTTATTGTTGGAATAAGAAGAGGAATTTGGGAGTTGCATCTTTTTAAGAAAATTAAAGGAGTTTTGACGCAGATTGAGGTTCATATGATAATATATAATAATGGTATTTGAAAAAGAGTATATATATATATAGCATTGTTGGTCGCCGTTGACAGATATGGATATAAAGACACAGAGCAAAGAAAAAGAGAAAAAATAACATCTTTTTTTACCTCACATTTTGGATTTACTTTCAGTTTGATTTGTAAATTCCAAAAACTTACACATTTAATTTTAAAATTTTGAGTTTTCATATATTCTTTCAACATTGTTATAGTGTAAACGTTACAGTTTAACCTTCAAGATTTAGGTTTGGTTTCAAGTTGGTTTAAAGACTTACCATTTGAAATTTGAAATTCCATCAAATACTCACTTTTAGAAATGGGCATTATTTAGTAAAACTTAATTGATTACAATTTTTTTAAATTAATTAATATGCCTTAACACTTAACACGAAAAGTGAATTTTGAGACTAAAAATATAAATATTGAAATTAAGAATCAAATTGAAACAAAAACTCAAATCTCACCCTAAGAATTTAATTATAATTATTATATTTAAAAAGCGCAAGTGAATATAGGTATAACAAAAATCATACATAAATAGGTAGGTGCAATAATTTAAATGGAGGACATAAAAGGGAAGAAGAGTAGGTTTTTTTTTCCCTTTCTTTTTTTCTTTTGTGGTAAGGTGTTTTTAGGGTTGAATATAAAAATGGGAGATGGTGTAGAGAAGAGAGAGGGGGAATGGGTTAAAGAAATTAGAATAGAATCTTCTTAGGGTTGCAAATTGCAAGAACAATATATATAGGAGAGAGAGATATTGGTAGAGTTTTTCATATATATATATGTGTGTGTGTATGTATATTGGTACTGGTGGGCTCAGTACGATCATCTCTCATAATTTTTATTCATAGATAGATAGAGAGATGAGTGGTGGTGTTGTGTGGTTTTGGTTTGATTTCATCACACACATTTTATTATTTACTTACACACTTTTTTCTTATGGACCCATTTCCAACCTTTTTCTAGTGAACAATTCTGTCTTATATGATAATTCTAACAAAAAATCCCCCTTCCTAACACAATTATATATCTGTATGCTTCAAAACCTTTCACTCTTCCTCCCCCATCTTTTCCTCTAGTTTATTCTTTCATACTACTTTCCTTCCTAATTTCAAACCTCCTTCAAATTAAACTAGTATGATCAATGTTTCTTTTTCTTATGGTTTTTCATTTCTCTCTTATACTTGTCAAAAGGATGATGGAAAGTACTGTATCAAATATTTCATGTTCTAACTAATAAGTGAATTTTTTTAGTGGAACGAAATTTTCTAATACACTGTGGTACTACAAACTTTGAATAATAAGCATGTTTGATCAAATTTTAGAACTAGTCAAAAATTACTTTGGAGTCTTTTGAGCCTCTTTAACATATTGTTGAATAAACTTTAAGAACTCAAAAACCCAATCAATCTTTTCTAGAAAATCATAAAAACTAGAAAGATATATTTTAAAAATTCAATTACCTAAGGCATGTATTCTTGAAATTTGAATGACAAGAAATGTAAATTTTTTTATTAATTTATTTCATGGATTCTACATCATTTTTAGATGTTTCTTTTTACGCCAAGCAAATAAATGAAAAGTATAAATTTTTCTCCATTCGTTGTGTTGAAAAATGCAACCAAAGTTCATGTGTCTAGTGATGAAAACATTTCTGTCAATGAAATTAGACCTTGTTGCGTGAAATAAAAAAAAAAAAAAATAGTTAATACTCAAATAACAAAGTGAGCATTTTTAAAAATAGCAAAATAAATTAAAATATTTACAAACTATTACAAAATTTTGGATTCTATCACTATAACATATCAATGAAGACTATCAGTAATAGAATTTGCTATAGGTTGTAAATATTTTGTCAAATTTGCTATTTTACAACCTATAGCAGCAACATTGCAATGTTTATCATCAATAGATTCTTTGTGAAATTATGTAAATTAGTACATTATTACAATGATATATAAGAAAGTTTCATTACACCGATTAAATGTAGTAATAGAGAATGACATAGTAGTTCTTTTGAGAATACGGAGAAGGTAGTTATAAGTTAATATATATGGAGAGTCCCACTTTAGGATTAACAACTCATGTATTATTGATTGGGTGTATGATTGAGAGAAGAAAAAGGTGTTGATTAATTATGTAACGTAAGATTTGGCTAATCCAATCCTTTCTCATCTGTAGTGGAGATAATATTATTGCCATGTTTACGTTAAACCTTAAAAGGGGAATAGTTTTAATTGGTGTTCTTGGTTTTTTTTTATAAAAAAATGATGATGAATAGGGTTAAAAGAGTGGGTGAAAATAGGGAAGATTAAATAGTCACACGTACACCAGATGGAGGAAAAAAAAAGGGGAAGACAAACAAAAAATCACGAGAATGGTATACAGAGAAAAGAAAGCAGAAAGAAAGTTATAAAATTTTCAAAACATTGTCGTCATCCTCATTCATTAATTCATATATATCTTTATAAATAATATAAATATATATAACAATGTCAGTCTTCTCTGAAATGGTTCAGACAGTAAAAACGTCAGAAATGGAAGAAGAAGAAGGAGAAATATATTTGTGTGTGTGTGTGTGTATAAATATAATTTATATTTGTAAGAAATTACGACATTAGAAATTTAGAACACAAGAAGAAACAAGAAAAATTATTTCATGAGCTCCTCCCATTTTCCATTGCACTTCTCGGGAATTGAAATTTTCTTATGGCTTTATCTTCTCCCAAATCACATTTCAAGAAAAATTATGTATGTTTTCTCAACATAAATCAATGAAAAATATGTCTTTCAAATGCATCTCATTCCCAAAGGTTTTTCATAAAACTCTCATTCTCTTTTTTCAATAACAAAAAAACATAGAAACTTGGGTTTTCTCTCCCTTCTTTCTAGAGAAAAAAAACTACATCGTTTATCTTAAGTAGGTAATAAGAAAGGAGCTATTCAAACCATTGCAGTGTCAAATGCTTAATTTTCTCTAATATATATATCTTGAAATCATTCTTACATTAATTTGCATACAGTACACATACTCAAATCAATATCGTTAATTTATTATTTTATTTAAAAATAATGTAAGGATAAAATTGATTATTTTTTAAAATTAATTTTAGATTTTCAATGTTCAAAATAAATATTTTAAAAGTTTAAGAGAAAAAATAGAATAACTTAAATGTTTGAGGAAAAAAAATGAGATTTAAACAAAAATTAAAATCACTAGGCCAGTACGTTATCAAGGAATAATTTAGTTCTTTCAATGTAATTTTAAATAAATGTTGGATGAGCTAATTTATGAAAGAATTAACACTTAACTTTTGGGTATGTAATCATGTAAGTATTAACACAAAAATATAAAAGAGGATCCTAAATGATGGATGGAAAAAAAGAAAAAAGAGTAAGAACTAATGTATGAGAGGATATGGTCTTTTTTTCTTTTTCTTTAAAAAGTATTATTTATTTGATGAAAGATTTGTTTTTCGTTTTCCAATAATGATAGGATCGTAGAGATAATCAGGATTATAATCATTTTGAGTATCTAATTGAAATAATTAGGCATTATCGTTTTTGAAGCTAATATCTCTATTCACTTTGAGTTGCCTATTGAAATGATATGATCTCCCACTTTTACTTTGCATAGTCATTCATCATAACAAAATATGAAACCTTTTTTCTGGAGGATATTGATCTCTCAGTTTGTTCATAATTAATATCCACTAATTAATTCATTATTTAATTAGATGGAAGATTTTCCATGCAATCTTTGTTCTAATTATCACATTGGAGATTTTGCATGGGTGCCTTTCACTCTTGGTTCCTTTTCCAATTATGTTGTCTTACTCTAATTTTGCTTTTGATTTTCTTTTTCCTTAGTCAAGTGAAAGGAAAATTGTTATATTTGAGAATTATGAAGTTGTGGAAAAACTTTTGGGGCTAATAATTCACTCACTTGGACAATCCTTAGAAGGAGAGACATATCAAATAAAATATATGCATGGCATTTAATTTTTGAAAGGATTACATTATTATACATATGGTCATAATTAATCAAATTGTAAAGATGCTTTTTTTTTTTTTTGTTCTAGCTTGAGCACTTAAAAAGAGCTATCTCACCGTATGTATTAAATTTATTGCATATACATTTTAGTTGGAAAAATTATATAAAAATGAAGAAATATGAATTAAAACTTTTTTTAATAGGAAAAAAATCACCAAAAAAAGTATGTAAAAAAGGGTTACATCAATTATGTCACAAAGTTGATGTATCATAATTTTAAACAAACAATTAATGAATTAAGCAGATAAAAGAGAAGAGAAATGAGTTGATGAATTGACCACGTTGATATTCAAAATAAAAATATATACAAATTAAATAATATATAAAATAAACCTTTTCGGTGGCTAATTTTTTTTCCTCGAACCACTAAATGAAGAAAGCAACACTCTCCTTCCTTCCTTCCCTCCCTCCCTCTTGACGTAATAATTCCACACTCTTAGATTATTTGATTTTTTTTTCTTGTTTGCAAGTATTTTACAACAATTTCCTCAACATAAAACAATCAATTAAAAGAACACACAACAACAGAACATTGTTGTTTTTATGTCAAATAACTGTCCTGCAACGAAGAGAAAAAAAGGAATCCATCTCACCATTTCATTGGAGATTATATGAAGAAAGAAAAAAAAGAAAAGCTTCCATTCCCATGATTGAACTCCTCTTCAAAATAACAAACTGATAAACAAAAAAAAAAAAAAAAAAAAAACTTTTTTTTTGGAAAAATAGAAATCATGGTATAGACATTTCTTCAATATACAAATTAAGAAGCAACCATTCTTTACTGTGCCCAACTTTAAGTAAGTGTGAGAGAGTTCAATGTCAGAAAGAGGAAAAGAGAGAGAGAGAGAGAGAGAGAGAAAGAGAAAGTGAGAGTCACGGGTTTGTCTTGAAATGCCCTTATTTCCACAGTTCTATACAGACAGACACATATTCTCTCTCTCACTAACCGAGGAGAGAGACTTTCATTTTTTAAAGAAACAATAGTAGTTTAACACACTGATTATTGTAACAATAATACCAACAAACTACGCATATCTTTATGCATCTTCCTCAATCACAAAAGAAATAGAAGTATTAAAAAGATACTTTGTTTTAAAAAAATTAAAATTTTGCTAAACATTTAATATAGATACTTGAAGATGAGTGGAATGGAATGGAAGTGTTTTTCTAATGACTATAAAGTAAAAAAAAACATATATGTTGAGATTACAGTTAGAGATTTCCACAATAACGTCACATCCTTTTTCTCTTCTATGTGTTACCAAAATTCATTTATTTTATTCCACACACTCAGTCCCTCTCATTCCTTAACTTTTGTTTTTGTTTCTTAGAAGAAATTGCAAAAGTTAGAGTTTCCATTCCAACTTCTTTCTTCTTCTTCTTCCTTCATCAAACTATGTCTGTAATGCTTGACAATTGTGAAGGCATCTTACTTTCTTTGGACTCTCACAAGTCTGTACCTGCCCCTTTCCTCTCCAAAACCTATCAATTAGTCGACGACCCCTCCACCGATCACATTGTCTCCTGGGGCGAAGACGACACCACTTTCGTAGTCTGGCGTCCTCCCGAGTTCGCACGCGATCTCCTCCCTAACTACTTCAAACACAACAACTTCTCTAGCTTCGTTCGTCAGCTCAACACTTACGTATGTAATTCACAACTTCACATTCTTCTTTTTATTTTTCTTTTATTAGACGAAAGAGAATATCTTGACTGAGTTGATACATATTTAACACCCTCGTCGTGCCTCGTAGCTCAACAGATCATACAACGAACAATGCTCAATTTGGAGTGTTTTTTAACATGTTCTGTTTTTTTTTTTTTTTTGGATTAGGGTTTTAGAAAGATTGTGCCAGACAGATGGGAGTTTGCAAATGAGTTCTTCAGAAAAGGAGAAAAACATTTGTTATGTGAGATTCATAGACGAAAAACTGCTCAGCCACAACTACCTTACACCCATCACCATCTTGGAAACATTAACGGTCCTAGTTTTTTCCCATTTTCGACACGAGTTAGCATCTCGCCGTCCGATTCAGATGAGCAAATCAATTGGTGCGACTCACCGCCAGTGCCACCGAGGGCTACGGGGACAGGTGGATATTCGGTTATGGGAAATGGAATTATTAGTAACAATAGTAGTACGAGTAATTACAATATGATGAGTTCGGTGACAGCTTTGTCTGAGGATAATGAGAGGTTAAGAAGGAATAACTCTATGCTGATTTCGGAGCTTAGTCATATGAGGAAACTTTATAATGATATTATCTATTTTGTTCAAAACCATGTGAAGCCTGTTTCTCCTAGCAATTCTTTCCCTTCTTTACTTCTCTCTCATCATCCTTCTTCTACTACTAATTCCCAAAAACCCCTTAATCATTTTCTTGGAATCTCTCCTCCTAATACTACTTCAACTACTTCTAATCACTTTTCCGTTCCTGGAACTATTGTTACCACTCACTTTGTGAGCTCTCCAACTGCAACGTCTAAGAGTGCAGTTACGGAGCTTGAAGTTGGAGAAGCTGATAACAATAGTTGCAAAACCAAGCTGT
Source organism: Cucumis hystrix (assembly GCA_025688845.1). Taxonomy (NCBI): domain Eukaryota; kingdom Viridiplantae; phylum Streptophyta; class Magnoliopsida; order Cucurbitales; family Cucurbitaceae; genus Cucumis; species Cucumis hystrix. Next base: position 17,688,569 of record CM046885.1, on the reverse strand, counting down.
TCGGAGTGGCGATTTCATCGTCTAAAAAGAGGATGCATCCTGATACTACTACTAATTATGTTTCTATTTGTTCCAGTGTCTCAGATACCAACAAGAATTCTCGCTTGATCTTGGAAAAAGGTGACAATTTGGGCCTCAATCTTATGCCTCCTTCCACCTTCTAGTTGTTCCTCATCCTCTCCAATACTCTCTTTTTTATCTTTCTTCAATTCTCTCTTAAGATTATTCAATTTTTTATCATCTTTTTTTTATTATTCCCTTTCTTTTTTGTTATTTTTGAGCGGATCATATCGGTTCGATTTGAGAACTGTTGGAGTATTTTGTGTGGGGGAACTTGTGAATGGTGTATGTGATTATCTTGTACATCTCAACCTTTGTTATTCTAATGCTCACGAAAGATAATTAATTAAATTTGTGGGTGGGTTTTTTCAGTACAATTGTAAGAAAGTGAGATCAAACTTTTGAGTGAACTAAGAAAAGGAATTCTTTTGAGTGAACTAAGAAAAGGAAAACACAAAAAAAGTCGAACTAAATTATTTAAGCTGCAGTGGTTTAAAGCACAAATTAGAAAATTGGGATAATAATTAATTTTGATTCCTTTTTCTTTTGTTAACATAATATCTTGATTTCATTCTGTGGTCTTCCTGATACAATCTCTGAAAGTTTCAGTTTTCCATTAGTAGGGAAAGAGAGAAAAAAGAAAAATGGTGGAGATTTCATACATTTCTTAATTACCTTTTGTTTCTCTGATGGAAAAAAAAGATACATTCCAGAAGAATTAATGATTTAATAAATATAATATCCATAAGTAGTAAAGATATGTGACCTCAAGGAGATTTGTTTATAAAGCACATGCGGCTCACACCTAATTTTCATCACTATTTCTTATGAGTTATATATATATATATATATATATTAGGATTTAAATATATAAACAACAATAATATTAATAAATCACAATACATATATCATATGCTCATTATTGTAAAATAAAAAATGGGAAAGTTTTACTTGGAAAAGAAAAGTGTTATGATAATTGTTACTAGCTATGATTTTCTTCCAAAAAAAAGGAGCAAATTGGATGAAAGTGAAAGGAAGGAAGAAAAAAAAGGGTAAAATGGGAAGTGAAATAAATGTTAGAGATCAGGGTTTTGTGTATCTTTCAAATTGTTCTTATTCTTCTTAGCTTCCTCAGGGACCAAGAACTTCTGTGTCTTTTACTTATACTTTTCAAGTATATATTGTTTGTACAAAATAGATATCTGAGTAATGGACCAATATGTCCTATTTTTTGGTACCTCCTTATTCTTTCACAAATTTCAATAGCCTCACTCTTCTCCTCCAGGTTCTCTTCTTCTCATCTTTTGAACCACCTAAAAAGGAATCATTGACTGTTAGATGAGTAAATTTAACATAATCAAACTCTACCTACTTTATAGTATTTCAATAATATATATATCATAGGATGATGGGTTTTTATATAATTCGTGCCCTATAGTTTATTTTCATTTTTCTATTTCTAGAGTATATATATGGATGCTACTTGGAAAACAAAGGATTTATGGCCAATGATGAGTTTCAAAACCCACATGGAAAAAAAAAATCATTTCAATAATTACCACAAAAAGTTTGTTTTTAAATTTCTTTTTCAGCAATAGGTTTGATAAATCGTACATCAGGTTCAACTTCTTCATCTACTTTTTTTTAGTTGAATACTAATATAGGAAGTTTAAATCTTTGATTTCTAGATCAAAACTACATGTATTATTTATTTGACTTTACCCTTATTTTTTTTGGATATAATTATCACATTTCCTTGAGGTTAAAAACATGCATGTTCATGTTGACGGATTTTATTGAAACAAAAAAGATAACTTTATCATAATACGTTAATAATCTTATAAAGCAGATTACAGATGGTACTTTTTTGTTACCGAAATATTCCTTTTTAATATATAAAAAAAAAAAAACAAAAAAACAAAACATTTGTATAGTATAAGGAGGCATCTAGCTTCTGAAGAAGATGCTGAGAGAAGGCAGAGATTTAAAGATGATGTCAACAAAGTATCTCCAACCCTTAATTATCGACATTAAAAAAAAAAAAAAAAAAAAAACCCCATCATTGGGAACTATGATTGAAATTAAGCTAATTAAGTTGGCCTTTCAAATTATTTTTAATAAACAAGTCATGACAAACAACAAACTAAATTAAACAATGCTTACTCCAATGGAAATAGTGATTGAGCATAAGTAAAATATATTTATGTGTTTCTCATGATGTAGGGAGTATTTATGAGAGCGTTTGAAGGTATTGAAAATGAAATGATAAAATTGTAAAGGAAAAGAGAGGGTAGTTTGAAAGGATGTGAGGGGAAGTAAGAAGAAGATGAGATGAGTATGGAGGAGCAGAGACAGTGTGTGGTGAAGAAAGGTAAAGTCAAAAAAAAAAAGATGCAATTTTATTTTTTAAAATTTTGATATGAAGAAAGACATAAAAACAAAACGAAAAGAAAAGAAAAAGAAAAAGGAAAGAAAATAAAAAGAAAAAGGGTTAAGTTTCAGAATATCTTTGTCGTGCAATCATTTCATTTCGTACTATAAATCCCTAACCTTTTTCCAATAAAACCCACCATCTTATATTCTTCTTTTCTTTTTCTTTTTTTCTTCTCTCTCAAACACTCTCCCACGTGACTTCTTTTATACATACGTGTGAACTATTAACCCACTCGTGTGGTGCGTGTGGTGCGTGTGGTAACTCACTTTTTTCTTTCTTTCTTTCTTTCCCATTTTCCCTTTAACCTCATATTCTTTCACACTTTTAAAACAAATAAATCAATAATAAACCCTTTTCTTTCCACTCTACTTTTTTCTTCTCTTCTCTCTTTTTCCTTTCTTCCATTTTTTTTTTCTTTTTTTGTGGAACCACTTTATCACAAATCAAATTTAATTATACATGCTTACCAAACCCTTTTCTATTTTAATTCCACCTAATGATTATTAATCCAAATTTCATATTATCATCTTTCTACTCTTTAACTCTTAATTCTAAACTTTTCTACTCTTTACTTTATTATATATTTTGTTTTAATTGCATGGACGATTTAGATATATATTGACAGTCACTTGTAGGTGCGTTGAAAGTTAATTAGACATTAATTATTCAAACTATTTATTTCTTTGACTATTTTGTTATGTAATTCATTGTCCTTAAGCTCTTCTCTATTAATCTCCTTAAGTCAATTGGATGATTATTCTACTATTTAGAAGATATATTACTCCAAACCTCTCAATACAATTTCAAAACTTTGCTTCAAAATAGCCAATTATAATTTTAGAAATAGAAAGTAAATGGTCTTGAAACAAAACTTTAAAACTTCAAATTGTGTGCAGTGATACACATATGATATATATTTTTTAAATTAAATAGATTATATATATATATATTTATATTTTGTCCTTTTTTGAGATGATAAAATATAAGTATTTCCATAAAAATGATTACCTAGTGATAGTGGATGAAAGGTAGAAAAGAAAAAGAGAAAGGAAAAAGAATGGATTAGACACATCTTTTACGATAGTAAAAATTTTATAAAAAAAAAAAGATTTATAAATAGTTTGATAGAAATTAAAAAAAAAAAAAAAAAACACTTTTTATGGAGGCAATTTCTGATCTCAGTCAACGGATTCCTGAACCTCACTTTAGTTTCCTCATGAATAATAAAGAATATATATGATAATGGTAATAATGTTGTATGTATGTGTGTGTGCATATGTATACATATATACATATATTGCACATTACATAAATAATTATGTGCTATTAATTAATTATATTCTTCATGAATATTCAAAAAGTATGACATCATGTACAGTAGACGATTATTAAAAATTGAAAGGTATAGAAGAATGATCTTTTTTATTTTATAATCAAAACAAACATCTATCAAATATTTTTACAGAAAGTATTGTAATTTTTGTGTAGTGGTGTTTGTTTTTTATAATTTATACGAACAATACTAATATGATACATTTTGTAGTTTATAATCATGAAAATTTTCAACTTTTATCTCTAATCTTTTACTATGTTGTATCAATTTGATGCATCCATAGTTAAAAAAAGAAAAAATAATAAAAAAAAGGCTTTGATAGAGTTGAAATAAATATATAAATCTTCTCCTCTGAAGAAAGAGAGATAGGATCTATGAGCCTTCAACTTTGAAGGAAAGCCCACAAGGCCCAATACAGGAAAGACCCTTTTTTGCATGTGGGTTTGTAGCCCAACTCTTTTTTTTTTTTAATAAATAATAATAATTATTATATATAGACGTGTTTATTTATGTATGCATGTAATGAATGTAACCTATGTATATATTAATGTGAGAAATTAATAAATCGAGAAATTATTTTTTGGTTCTACCTAGAGGCAAAATAAATTTAGAATTGATTTTCCAACTTTGTGAAAGATTCTTACATATATATACCATAAAACTTAGGTTTAAAATTAAATTTCTTTAGTTTTAATACCTAGATTTCAAATTAATATATATTATAACTTTACAATGCATTCCTCTATGAAATCCTGAAAAATAAATCATTCAGAACAACTAAACCAAAAAAAAAAAAAAAAAAACATAAACATATTCTCACCATGATTTCCAGGAAAAAAAAACAATCTCTTTTAACTTAATTTAAAAAACTATATTTGAGATCACTCAACACTACCACCCTAGATTATGGTAAAAAAAAAACACGATCTCTAAAACAAACTAAAAAATCATGAGTTTAATTTACCGGATAGACATCTATCTAAGAATTAATTATTTACGAGTTTCTTATACACTCGAGTTCTAGGTTAAATTAGACGAAAACTTTTAACTCCTAACTTAAGAATGTTTAAATGTAAGTATAAAAAATCATGCATTAAAACAAACAAATATGAAATGATGTTAGAAGAGAATTAGATCTATGGAGATATATTCTGTATCTTCTTCAAGTTTATTCACCTTCGCCCCAAGCCAAAGCACAAAAGCTAGTCATTAATGGCCGCTTCTCTTTACTTTGACTATCTGTTTCAATGCATTAAAACATAAATAAATAAAAACATAAAAATGCTTTATATATATATATATATATATAATGAGAAATTGAAGAAGATGATGCAAAGAAGGGAAGAGAGGGGCCGTTTGTGTTAGTAAAAGAGTGGACATACCAATTGTTTAATCTGAACCGTACCTGCACCAATTTGGATGTGCCAATGGAAAATCACTATATTATTTTTTAATCTCAATAACCCTTTCCTCAATTCATTGTATATTTCATTATTAATCATTTATAACTCACACTCTTTATTTATTTTAAATTTTTGAAAGAACAATACAAGTGGGGTGTGGGGGATGAAAAAGATAAGGTTCTGTAAGTGATAATGTTACGTGTTGTTACTTGTTAGAAAGAAAAAAGAAAATAGGAAAATGGGTTTCCAACAGCAAGAATTCTAAACTTGCAGTTTCTTTTTCTTTGTTTTTTCTTTTGGAAAAAGTTATGATTTCAATTGGTTATGTATTGCATTTAGAGATTGATGAAGTGTTGAAGAACATATGTCTGTTTATTCACGTCTTGTTGTTGCTTAAAATGTGTGTGTTAACTATATTATATTATTATACAGGCATTTTTGGGATAGGCTGTAAATTTTAAATTAGGTAAAGCCAAAGTGATATGAGACAAACGAACTTGGGAAAATCTATGTTAGATTGTAATAATAAATGTATTGTCTTTTCTTTTGCCTATAGTGTGTACTGCTTCCTTACTACCTAACTAAAAACAATCTTGAGGACTAAACCCCCAACCCTTAACCATCTCAGCAATTTTGTAAGTAACATTATAGTTTCTATCATAATTACAAGAATAATAATCACAAAACACCCCCACCGAATGTATAATGTTTTAACATTTTTGGTAACTTTAATTTATTTTTATTATTTTTCTATCTATGCATGTTGACAGAGGTTTCAACATCCCACTCCAAGAGAATAAACTATATTAGCTTTAACTATATAAATGAGTTATGTACATGTACTCTCATTTTTGTTAAATCATTAACACTTTATTTTACTATTAATGACATATTATATACGGTAAAGTGTGTTGATATAATTACATTTATAATAATCTATTGATTTGATGTTTAAGTCAATTAATGACTTAATTAACTTGGTATTAGAATATAGGAAGGCTTGTGTATTTTTGAGCTCCCAAGTAAAGAGAATTATTATATATTAAAGTATTATTGTTATTAAATTTACCATAGCCTATCGATTTAAGTTCTTTTATCAATAATAATAGATTTTTCAAGGATGAAGAAAAAAGAAATTAAGAGAGGGTGTTATCAAACAAATGCTACACTTTGTTGTGTACAAAGTCTAAACTCCTTTTGTAATTATCATATGCTTCTCCTTATCTCTTGAATTGGAAAGCTTTTCTTGAGTTAGCCTTCTTTTCTTTATGTTTTCTTGCTATATCAGCGGAGTTACTGAAGAATGATCTCTTAAAAAAATAATTATAATAATAATAAAGTAAACTTTAAGAGTACACATGTTTTTATGAATGATATTAATTACATAGATTTTTTGGAAATGTGGTCTCTCGAGTTCTCCAACCTATTTTTGTTCATATTCTATATGTTTAAGGGGAACAATATATTAGGCACAGCAAAACATTCAATTTCTCTTAAGTAATAAAAAAAATAAAGAAAAACTGCCTGGAATTTGTGATGCGACTAAAGTTCCACGTCGATTAAATACTGAGATGATCTAGGGTACACTTTCAAAATTTTAATTTGATCAATTAATGTCCTCGACTTTATTAATATTTTGCTGTTCTTTTTATTAAAAAAGAAATAGCGATAATTTAATTTACTTATATATGATCCCCTAAGCCATATTGGGAGATAATGTTTTAGGATTTAACGCCAAACTTAACACAAACCCATTATATAGTATTGAATTGAAGCAAATTAAAAAAAATTTGAACAAATGTATATAATAACCCATAAAACATGAACAAAATCTTAATCCATTCATTAAGTTATTTCCACAATGTTCTAATTAAACTTATAAAGTTAAATCAATACCATTTTGGGTGGGGGTGGGGGTGGGGGGGAAAATATAATCAAAAGTGATGATAGAGAAGAAGAAAAAGTAGGGTTTGTTTCAGAAGAAGCTAATCCTTCTCGAATGGCGTTCCAATGAAAGCAACCAAGAAAGAAAAGGATGCATGAAATTTAATGATTCAAACTGCAAAAGAAAGCACACACCATAATAAAATGAAATGATGAGGATAAATTATAATACAAACTCCCTGATATTTCTGACCCTTTTCATGTGGGTGTCACCCCTAATTCAATTTTACCCTTCTAACCCATTTCTTCATCCAAACCTATATTTAAACCCACTTCTCTCTCTTCATATTCCTTCTTATTTTTATTATCCATATCCCTATCCCTTCAATTAATTTTCTTCTCAAATTCGATTCCCATTCAATTAATTAATTTTTTTGTTCTACTAGAAAAAAAAAACATATGGTTAGATTATATTATATTTCTTTTGACTTAGTAAAAGGATGTTTGTGAATTAAATTCAACATGTCACCAAATTAATGTTTAATATTAAAGGATGTTTGTGAATACAAAAGAGAAAATAACTTTTTTTTTTTTGAAACATTTTCAAATGAAACTAAAAATGTAGTCCGATCGTTTGTTGTTCCTAATTATCTTCTCTAATTATCTCATTTGATACAAAGAGTGGTTTTTTTTAAGATTATATGAGAATAAAATTTCTTAAAAATTAAAATAAAACAAGTTTTGTTTAATACATCTATATGTAAAGTGGAGGACGCAAAGATAACTCTTGGGGAAAAGTATGTGTCTTCCCTTAACCATCTTTTAATTGTTATTTTTAGTAAAGAGAATAATTGTTGTATATTATTTCCTACATTATTATCGATGTTTGTGAATTAAATAGCCATTCTTTGCATTACGAAGAATTTAATGAGGTATACAAGTTAATTGATGACTAAATATATACCGTTAAGTGCATTTATGAGATGTTTAAAGAAAGAACAATTGCATTTATGAGAGAGAAGAACACCTTCCAAACATCCTTAAACACCACGACCACGATAGCCTTAAATATAATTTATAACACATTTATGATATTCAACAATCAAAGGTTAAATAATATTAATCACTAATGAGGATTAATATCTTTAGAACATACTACAACTATCAACCGTTTGGGTTTTAATTTCAATTCCTGTACAAAAGTTACACACAAATCACCATTTCCTTCAATGCACTAGCGTCTAATACATGTAAAAATCAAATCGGGAAACAAACAAATAAAAGGTTTTTTTTCTTAAGAATCTCATTGTTTTATTTATTGTTTATGCATAGCATGTTTGTTATTTGAGTGTGAATCATTGGAAATTTGAAAAAGGTTTGGAATATTATTGAGAGAGAGAGATTTAAAATAGTTTCTGAAAATTAAAAATGCCAATGAATTTCCAGCAAATTGTTTTCTCTCAATCATTTCAGCTGAATGCAATGTCAACAATCTCTTTATCTTCGATTTTTTGATACATCCAATAATTTAGAAACAACAAGTACAAAACCGGATATTATTGTTAAATATCCCAAATTATTTGTCAATTAATCAAATTAAAAAAAACCCTTAGATATATGACACATGTCTCAACATTACATTATTGCATATATATATTATATGATATTAAATTAATTTATAAATAAGGTTTCACAAGAAAAATAATATTGGTGTGTTCCCCCCACCGATACCAACCTTCTTTCTTCTTCTTCTCCTTCTGAAAATTTCTATAAAATTGGAGCCTTTTGTACCGGTTAATTGACTCTTTTTTTTTTTTTTTTTTTTGGTAATAATTAATTGAGAGAGGGATTTGGTGATGGATATTGAGGAGATGGGAAAGTTTGGAGAGAATTTTGAATATAATGAAATTGCAACTAGTTTGGATTTTGGTTTTGGTAGTTCCAATATTACTTCCACTTCACATCCTATTTTTCCTTCTTTTAATAATATCCCACCAACCACTCTTTCTATGAATAACGCCACTCACGCTGTTGCACCGCCGTCTTTTCCGCCCTATTCCGCCGCTGCCCGGTGGAGATCCCATTTTCCAGCCGCCCGAAATTCCGGCATGGTATGTATCATCATATATAACTCTTGTATACTTTGAGTACTTTTTAATCACTTTTGGTGTTGTATAACTAAATAACCTAATATTCCATGGAATGAGGATTGCTTGATTTTTATTTCTTTGTTAAAAATCTTAGAATTTTTAATCAAATTTTAAAAATAAAACATATAGATGTAAGAGTAGTATTTTGTAAAATGAAGGTAGAAATTTAAAAAATAGGAGTGAGGGTTAGTGGCCGATTTATGAAAATGTTTTTAAGAAGGCAGGGGAGGAGGAAGTGGAAGGATCAGAATCAGAATCAATGGGGGGAGGGATGAGAGAGATGATATACAGAATAGCAGCAATGCAGCCAATAGAGATAGACCCAGAAGCAGTGAAGGCACCAAAGCGACGGAATGTTAAGATTTCAAAAGATCCACAGAGCGTAGCGGCACGGCATAGACGAGAGAGAATTAGCGAAAGAATCAGAATTCTTCAAAGAATAGTCCCTGGTGGCACCAAAATGGACACCGCTTCCATGTTAGACGAAGCCATTCATTACCTTAAGTTTTTGAAAAACCAACTCCATTCACTCCAAATCGCCGCCGCCTCCTCCTCCTCCTCCGCCTACGCCTTTCCCACCGTCGCTCATTACAATAATAAACAACAAAACTTGATCCACTTTCCTCAATTGCCAACTCATCCACATCACCACCTGAACCAAGATGCTTGATTTTCTTTTTTCGATTATGATGATTGGCCGGTAGAGTTCCAAAATTTGATAAAATTGTAAGATGGTCACTCACATGCAGACTTGCAGTGCGAAGGTTTTATGAAAGAGAAATCTCTTGTACTCTACTGTTTGAGAAACTTTTATGTCTCATGACAATTTTTGTTTCGCTTTCCTTAATTCTTTCATCGATCGACAAAGTAGTTGTATTGTGCTTATTACTTCTTCAACCCAATAGTATTAATTGCTTTAATCAAAAGCCAAAATGAGTTTGATTTCGGTTTATTACGTGAGTTAGCCATAACTAATATTCCTATACAATCAATATATTTCCCACCAAATATATCGTAAAAAAATACGGTTAATATTTTACAACAATAATATTAGAATGGATTTATTGGGTATGTTTGAACTTAGAGCTATGGAGGGTTGCAGGGATTCAATTTTTATAAATTATGTGACACCTGGAACATTATACATACAAATATTAAATTGAAGAATGAAGCACGTGAAGTGCACATGAAAAGTCTGACAAAGAGGGGTGGGCGGCTTACGGCTACTTTTACTTTTTTTTTTTTGTTTACAATGATGACGTCGTCTAACCTGAAAGCCATTCCTCCCAACACGTGTACGGCGTTTTCCGACGCTCCCACGTCTAATCATCGAAGAAGCTTTCTCACACGTCACCTAATTGCCCACGTGGCACTCCCATTCAACGCATTTCATTTAAACACCGCTCTCTCTGTGACTTTCCAATGTGGAAAATATAGTTACATGCCAACTTTATTCATTTTTTTTTAATTTATTAAATAAATTAAACTATCATATGAATCCTAACATATTCCATACTATATTGTTATTATTAGGATAAAGATTAACAAATTGGATGTTGTTGAGAATGGCATTAGTAAAATATATAGATTAAAATAGTATTTAAAGATAGAGTAATAAAGTCACATCAATTTCAATTCTATTTTAATTTTAAATGAAATGTCAGATTTTTTTTTAGTGTATGATAGACATAAAATTTTAGTATATTTTATGTTGTTTTGTTATATTTAAAATGTTTTTTATATGTAATAAATTTCTAAATAAATATATACAAACTTTAGAGGAAATTAGGGAGTGAGTAAAAACTAGATAGTAAAAAAGAAAGAATAATACAAAAAATTTCGATATTGTAGGGATAAATAAAGTGAAATCGGAGGAAACCAACTTCAAGATAAGTAATCAACTAACAATCACTTTCTTGTCATGGCCAAAAATCATTAGAAGGAAAGTGAATTTATTTTTAAGAATGTAAAAAATAATTTTGATCATTTTAAAATTAAATCCAAACAAAACTTATTAATCAAAAGTGGCATGTATTGCCTATCTTTGTGGTGACAATTTTTGTATTTTTTTTTCTTTTTAAAAATATTATAATATTTTGCATTCAAGTATATGTTCTTTCTCTCCCTTTTGGAAAAGATCTCAATGGTTTTTACTTTTTAATGTTCCATATTTGAAAATATACATCAGAGGGAATAATAAATGGTGAAGCCAAAAATGTAGTAATATGCCCAAAAAAAAAAAAAAAAAAAAGGACGCACCGACGCTAAAATGGATATTTGCATTAAACCTCAAATCATCATCTCATGAATTGAAACTTCAATATTTCCCACATTATAATTATTGAATTAAAATATAAGATTGTATGTTTCCAAAATCAGTAGGTTATACCAATTATGGAAGCTACAAAAAACTTACCAATCTCTGGGACTATTTAAGATTTGCTTTTGCACGGATTATAAACAATTATAGGATGATTTAAATGTATCATGTATAGTTTGAAATTTCCTTTTATCAAAATAATTTCTTTCTAAACTTATATCAAACCAATTTAAATCAGACAACTTCAAAATAATTATCTTGTAACAAATTAGTATAGAATCAAACTAATGTTTAATTTGTTCACTATATATCACTGTGACCCTTCAACAACTGAGATGTACACAGCCAGCAGTTATTCAATAATTTTTTTGTGCATATAACACCATCAAGCCTTAGACAATATAGTTTAGTAGAAAACAAAACCTGTTGAGAATTAAACAGATTAGAGAAAAGGGGTTACTTTAGTTACAAACATTGCACGAAATCTCGAACTTTTGTCTACATGGAAGTTGGCTACAGAAAGTTTCTGATATTTAACCTCCCATGAAGTTGGTTATGAATGTTTTACAAGCTCATTAGGAATCTCTAGTAGAATAATTAACCACACCACGAGAAAACTGCATCGACGCCACATTCGAGTGGAAGCGGCAGCATCTCTTCATCTATACAATGTTGTTCCATGTTCTTAAACGCCAATTATCAGTAAATATAAACTCTATCTGTCAAAACAAGATCCATGACTGCCTTGATCAACATTAACGCTAATTTTTTTAGGAAAAAGAAACTTTTGTTCCAGAACAAACTGCAGACATAGGGAGGCCCAGCACTTTAAGTATTCCTGTGATAAAATCTTAAACCTATCAGTACAAAAGATTGTGATTTCAAGTAGGCAGATCTTCTCAAGAGCACAAATGAAATCTATTCCGACGAGTAAGAAAATTAGACAGCGAAAGTCTAATCACCTGGTTGAACGGCCATATCAGGGAATTGGTAATCAACGAAGTACTAAAAAGCATGGCAGGTGAAACAACCACTTAGAGAACCCATAGGACGGGCTCGATAAGAAGATAGAGACTTGATAGATGTCCTGTTATCTTGGGGGGACTGATTTGCCATCACTGAGCTCCTCATTTCTTGGGCTCTCTTCTGAGCAGATTTAAGTTTATTCATGATCTTATCCATTGACGTCGCTCTCTTCTTTTCCAGCTTCATCTGATGCATGATTCTCAGTGAGTAGGAGCAAAAGGAAAAACTATATATTGTATCTATTATCCATCATTTCCCAAATGTTAACAATCATAAGAAATGCTAATTATGAAAAAGAAAAGTATGCAATGACGTATCAAGAACTATATAAGAAGCCCAGAACCTCTAGTTTCCGTATAGCTGCATCAGCTTTTGCTTTCTGTAGATTTTCCCATGCAGTTATTTTGGCTTCCTCACGCTTAACCCTGCAAGAGTCAGAGTTGGAAAAGAACACCAAGTCAGCGAATTAACTGCTGGCATAATTTTTCATTCAATGTGCATCTTTCCTTGGACCAGTAATGAATTGTAGGATTGATGCATGTGACATGAGCAGGAAGAACGTACTTTGAAATACTTTTTCCTATGTGAGGAATGTCTAGATCCGAAAATCGAGAAACCGCATCGGCATCTTTCTTCCTCTTGTCTTCAAGAGAGTCTTTCCAAGGAAACGAGCCTTTATGTTTCTTAGACCATCTTGTCATAGTAACTTGATTATCAACTTGTACATCCCTGATCTCCAACTTAGAAGTGACAGCTCCCAGCTCAAACATATGCATAGCAGATGAACTAGAGGCAGAGATTGACGGTCTCGTCTTGGGAGATGAATGGACACTACTCTCTGGGCTCATTTGTGTAGCCATGTCCCTTCTTGAAACAACACGAGAAACATCCGTCCCTGAATCCTTGACTCTAGTTAGATTGTCGCCTGATTCTGCAAAGAATTTTAACACAAACTCTTTAGCGCTACAACTGTGTAATTGGTAGCTGCTCAATTACAGACCATTTTCTCAAGCAAGATATCATATTTTCGTATACATCAATAGGGTCCAAAGCAGTATTATGTAGTTGATACGAAATATGCGATAGCTATTCTATAACCCTGCGCTAGAATCAGGATCCATTATAAAATTGCTAAAAATATGAACAGAGTGATTAAAGTGCAATAAAGAAGGACCAATGATCCTTTCTTAAATTTATTAAGCAACTCATGTTTAAGCAAAGAAGAATAACTCAGAGCGGCCTTTACCTTCTTGCAAGCCTGTTGTTGATGACAATTGACCCAACATTTCAGAGCATCCATGAACACTAAGTGATCGCGCCATGGAGGGCTCTGTTTGTCCATGAAAGGCCCCTTCATGCCCACCGGAATGAATCCCCAAGCTATTAGCTGATATCACTCCAGCTGAAAATGGTGACCCTGTAATGAAATTCCCAAAACTCCCACCTTCGTAGGCCGGAACTGCTGGCGAATATAGTGAATAGTATGCAGTACCAGGAGGGCCAAGTGGCCCACTCTTCGACTTCGGTCGCCGTTGAGGAAGTGGAACTGAGTTCCTCACAACCCCATCACCGGATATGGGACTAAAGATCCACCTTTCAGCATCTTCCCACTTTGATGGCAATGTTCTGCCGCTATTGAGAGTCAGCAATGCAGGGTTATTAGCATGTTTCCGACCACCATTGTTGTGCAATGGCACACGCTCTGAGCTCCACCCCTTTTGCATACCAAAGCTATTGTGCCGATAATTCGGCGTCCCAGGGCTTGGAAATGTTCCAGTTTTGCGAGTTGATACAACAGGGTTCTTCTTGACAGCTGCCAAACGAGGTGAGGAAGTTGTGGTAGCGTTATTTAGATCCAATGAAGCAGGCCTCCTTCGGTCCAGTTTCCTGGATTGAGCTTCAGATCTGGATCTATGATCTTGACACTCTGTAAAACCAACCCCAATTCAAGTAAATATTGCTGATAAAGACGTAGAAAAGGAAATGGAGCTGGTTCTGTAATACCTTTCAGGGCAAGAGAAAAGGAATTCCTCGCTGAATCGACGGTTCTATTCTCATCTTCTAAATCGACATTGCTGTCATCCTTTTGATTTGCTGAGCATTAAGTGTGAGAAAAGCCAATTAGAATCCAATTTGAAGTATGCAAAAATTTCTGTGGGTGTTTCTTTGTGAGATTCTACTTTTTTTCCCCTTTCTTTTTATTCTTATGCCACGGAGCTTAAAATCTAGCTGTACCTTTCGCTTTTTCTCCCTTTGTATAGAGACGACTGTGTTTGTTGCTTAGTGCAGGTTTGTTTGGATCTGCATCTGGACCACCGCAACTCTCGTGGTTTCCTTCATCATGCCCTGCCAAATGCTGCAATCAAAATCACAAAACAAAAAATTTCAATCCCAGCACCCTTTTTTCCATCTGATCAATCATCTTCACAGCCCTGTACTCGCCTCCAAAGCCCCTATTTCATTACAGTGTTTAGACAAGGAGACTTCCCGAATTCGTTGCCAATATTTGGTATTTAACTCAAGAAAGTAAAAAAAAAACCCACGAAAACAAACTACGAAATGAACAACCCCAATTTTCCAATTCGTCTCTAATCTCTAACATTACTACACAAAATCCCCATTGAAACAAAGCACGAAATAAACAACCCCATTTTACCAGTTCACCGCTAATCTTTGATACCATTCAGAAAAACGAAAACCCCACAAAAACAAACTAGAAAATAATCAATCCCATTTGAGTCAATGCGACAAGAAAACAGAGAGAAGTGAGATTTACAAGTGAGATTTCAGAGATGAGAGAATCGCGGTCGTGTGCCTCCGACGCAAAAGAGCAGCGCTCCACACTGGCAGAAGCAGAAGAAAAGAGACTGAAACTAGACTCAAGAGCGTAAATGACAGAATCGGGGCTGGAATCACGAGCTCTAAAGCCTGGCCTGGACGACGCAGTTTGGTCCTGAAACCCCATCTCCGGCGCCTTCCTCCCTCTACTTCCCTGCATACATTACAGTAACACAGTCCCTAGAGAAATAGAAAAAGGATAATGGTTGAAATGGCGGGCAGTGGAGGGAATCGCTAAGAGCCTTATGATTTGCCAGGACAATCCGTCCAAAGTTCTACTTCCTTAGAAGAGAAATTAAATTAATAAAATGTTCTATTTCTGGGGATAATGAGATTCCTTCCTTGGAAGCAACCTTACTTATTTAAGAACTTCACCGTAAAAAAAGACAGAACAACCACTCTGTTTCAATCGACAAGAGACATATTTGTTAACGCCTGTAAGAATACAGAGTGGATAGTTGTTTGAAATGAAAAAGTTAGGATCAATAGAATAGAAACGGTAAAACTGTAATGGGGTTAGAGAGATTTGTAGGTTTAATTTTATTAAGTGTTGAGGTTCTTTCGAGCTCCCCGTTTGAACGGCGAGCAAAACTGCAACACCCACATATCAATCACTGCCATTGCAGCACTGCCACCATTTCTGTCCCACTTGTCTACTTCTTACTAGTCTAAGCTAATTTGATTCCTTCTTTCTCTTTTTCTCCTTCAAGAAAAAAGTTTTACCCAATCATTTTACTATTAAAAACCTTACAATTTTACAACTTTGTTTCAATTTCGTTCTTTATTTAATATCTTTTAAGGAAAGGATTAAAATACAAATTATAAGAAACAATAGTGATAGTTATAATGAATTAAAAAAAGGAAAGCTCGTGGGTGGTGCATGTGATGGGGGGCAGATTAAACAAATGTAAATCTGCAAAATAACATAAAATTGTTAGTAAATCTGACCAAAGAATCAACCAAATGCATGCCAAGAGATTGACCTTGAAAATGTGAAGCCCTCTTTCATTTTCCCTCTTCTATAATAATTGTCATGATATCTATTTTCAATGTCTGACTCTGACCTCTCATTTATGAACATCAACTCAGGGTTCCACCTAAATTT